>CM038678.1:246369190-246552846 GCA_021605205.1 Aegilops longissima | reverse complement strand
TCCGTCATCATTTGATTCACCTCATCGGGCTGCAAGGTAGAAAAAAGTATTTCTTCATAATAGGCTTGTAGTTTAATGGGAATTGATTCATATATTATGTCGTATCTGCTATCTGCAGGCTAATTGCCAAGTACAGACCCACCATCTGCTAGGTGCAGGCTAATTGCCAAGTACAGACCCACCATGCTTGTCTTGTCTGTTGTCATTCCTTGTCTGAAAACAAATCAATTGAAGTGGAGCTTCACTGGTGCATTTGAGGTATGTTTACAACCTTTTTATAACTAGACTCGCTAATTAACATGTTCTGTAGATTTTCCCTAATCAGGAACTTCGTGGTGTTCAGCTAGACTCACTAATTAACATGTATACTACCATAGAATTTTCTTTGATAAGACACAGCAAGCCTTGATCTTCATGCAGGCAATACAGTGCACATTTAGAGAATTCCATGTGCGGAGGAGCTTGCTCAATTCTTGGCAAAGGGAAGTTGAAGATTCTCTGGCAGATAATGTATTGGTCGACATAGACTTTTGCCCGTCTTGATCGATTTCTGTTGGCTGCAAGAGAAGTACCACATTTTGTTTCTACATTTGATTTGATTATTTCTTTCTTGACTTCTCAAATAAAAATTAATTACCCGTAGTTTGTTGGTCGTATAACTGTATAAACATGGTGATGTATGTCATTTGTAGTTCTTGGTCCTAAGAGTTATTGTGGATACAAACCTTTTGGAAATTATAGTATTATTCGTAAGCTGTGGTAGAATGCATTGAAATTGATTATGTATTATAATCTCATGTCGATATTGAGCACAGTTGTGTATTGATTCTATCACAATTGAATATTTCTCTTGCACTTTGTTAAAAATGGATTCCTACTAACTTAACATTGTCTACTTAATCAAAACGTTGGGACCGGCACCCTCGCGCCTTGGCGTGATCTCGATCTAGTATATAGAGTTGAAGTTGGCGTCGGAGGGTGTCCAGGGGGCCCATGAGGTACGGGAGCGCGCCCTAGGGGGGCGCGCCCCACCCTCGTGGACAGGGTGTGGGCCCCCTGGTCTTCATCTTTGGAGAGGATTTTTTATTATTTTTTATAAGACATCTCGTGGAGTTTCAGGTCATTTCGAGAACTTTTGTTTTCTCGCACATAAAACAACATCATGGCAATTTCTTTGAAAACAGCGTCATCCGGTTAGTTCCATTCAAATCATACAAGTTAGAGTCCAAAACAAGGGCAAAAGTGTTTGGAAAAGTAGATACAACGGAGACGTATCAACTCCCCCAAGCTTAAATCCTTGCTTGTCCTCAAGCAATTCAGTTGACAAACTGAAAGAAAGAAAGAATAACTTTTACAAACTCTGTTTGCTCTTGTTGTTGTAAATATGTCAAGCCAGCATTCAAGTTTTCAACAAAGATTATAACTAACCACATTTGCAATAATTCTCAGGTCTCACGATTACTCATATCAATAGCATAATCAACTAGCGAGCCATAATAATAAATCTCGGATGAAAACACTTTCTCAAAACAATCATAATATGATATAACAAGATGGTATCTCGATAGCCCTTTCTGAGACCGCAAAACATAAATGCAGAGCACCTTTAAAGATCAAGAACTGACTAGACAGTGTAATTCATGGTAAAAGAGATCCAATCATAGTCACACCCAACATAGATTAATAGTGATGAATGCAAATGACAGATGTGCTCTCCAGCTAGTGCTCTTTAATAAGAGGGTGATGACTCAGCATAGAAGTAAATAGATAGGCCCTTCACAGAGAGAAGCAGGGATTTGTAGAGGTGCCAGAGCTCGGTTTTGAAATAGACATAAATTGTATTTTGAGCGGTATACTTTCATTGTCAACATAAAAACTAAGAGATGGAGATATCTTCCATGCTAAACACATTATAGGCGGTTCCCAAACAGAATGCTAAAGTTTATACTCCCCCTCCACCAACAAGCATCAATCCATGACTTGCTCGAAACAACGAGTGTCTCCAACATACATCAGTCCTGTGGGGAGTTTTGTTTGCAATTAATTTTGATTTAGTTTGCATAAAGCATGGACTGGGCATCCGGTGACCAGCCATTTTCTCGTGAGTGAGGAGCGGAGTCCACCTCTTGAGAATAACCCGCCTAACATGGAAGATAAGGGCAGCCTTGGTTGATACATGAGCTATTCGAGCATACAAAACAGAATGTTTATTTGAAGGTTTAGAGTTTGGCACATACAAATTTACTTGGAACGGCGGTAGATACCGCATATAGGAAAGTATAGTGGACTCATATGGAATAACTTTGGGGTTTAGGGATTGGATGCACAAGCAGATTCCGCTTAGTACAAGTGAAGGCTAGCAAAAGACTGGAAGCGACCAACTAGAGAGCGACAACAGCCATGTACATGCATTAAAATTAATAAACATTGGATGCAAGCATGAGTAGGATATAATCGACCATGAACATAAATATCGTGAAGGCTATGTTGATTTGTTTCAACTACATGCGTGAACATGTGCCAAGTCAAGTCCCTTAAATCATTCAAAGGAGGATACCACCCCACCATACCACATCATAACCATCTCAATAGCATGTTGGCACGCAAGGTAAACCATTATAACTCATAACTAATCAAGCATGGCATAAGCAACTATGATCTCTAATTGTCATTGCAAACATGTTTATTCATAACAAGCTGAATCAAGAACGACGAACTCATCATATTTACAAAAAAAAAAGAGGTCGAGTTCATACCAGCTTTTCTCCTCTCAGTTAGTCCATCATATATCATCATAATTTCCTTTCACTTGCATGACCGAACGGTGTGGATAATAATAAGAGTGCACGTGCATTGGACTAAGCTGGAATCTGCGAGCATTCAATAAACAGGAGAAGACAAGGCAATATGGGCTCGGGTTAAATCAACAATAATGCATATAAGAGCCACTTCAACAATTTAATCACGGTCTTCTCCTATCGAATTTCAAAGAAAAGAAAAGAAATAAAACTATTTACACGGAAAGCTCCCAACAAGCAAAAGAAGAACGGGAAATATTTTTGGGTTTTCTTTTTACTTACTACTACTACAGCAGAAAAGTAAACTACTACTATTTTTTTTGTTTTTCTTAAGGTTTAACTAATACACAAGAAGAAAACAGGAAAAAGAAAATAAACTAGCATGGATATTACAGTGAAAGAGTATGAGCACCGACATCTAGCAATGAGTGTGTGTGAACATAAATGTAATGTCGGTGAGAAATACGTACTCCCCCAAGCTTAGGCTTTTGGCCTAAGTTGGTCTATTGCCAGGGATAGCCTGGCGGATACCCGTATGTGTAGCTGGGGTCGTACTGCGACGAAGAATAGGTGGGATCATACTGTGATAAAGAAGACTCTGACTGCCAGTGGTTGACAGTCATCTCGGGTCCCAAGTATAAACAGATTGTCGTGGAGGCTCATCTTGTGGTTTCGGTTCCGGGGCTGGTGCAGGATTCTTGTAAGCTTGGACGGCAGCCCATGTAACGAGATAAGGTCCTACAAAATTAAACAAAGAAGGAGCAGGCAGCGTAATAGTTTCAGGATGATGTTTATCAAAGTATAACTTATATTTGAGCTCTCCATTCCTGCCCTTAACGAGAAAATCATGTGCTATCATACTCTTATAATCTAGTTAGGCATTAGGCAGAAATTTTTCTTCTTTCTCATAATGCCTAATAGCTATGTTAAAATGTGCAGCAAGGCGAGAAGCATAAATGCCTCCAAAGATGGGGCCCTTAGTACGGTTCAGACTCAACCGTCTAGCAACAATTCCGCCCATACTAACAGTGTTATCGCGGTATAAACCATGGAACAAAATAATAATATCAGGAACGCTAAGGTTCCCACAGTTCCCGCGACCAATCAAGCAATGACTAGCAAATAAAGCAAAATAGCATAAAACAGGAAAATGTATGCTAGTGATTCTTGCATCCGAAACCTTCCTGGTTTCTCCCACAGAGATAAGGTTAAAAAACGCTTCCACCTCTTTACGGGTTGGTTCCTCTAAAATACCCTCAGGGGGTATGCTGCATACTGCACAAAATTTAGACAATGGCATTTTCTTCACAACGTCATATAAATGAAACTCTACTGAAGGAGGTGATTACTTAGGGTAAAAGTAGAAGTTTTGCACAAAAGTATTTGCGAGTAAGAGATACTGTGGACGTTGGTCGCGGACGAAGTCGGTGAGGCCAGCATTCTCAATCAATGAATAGAAATCCTCATAAATCCTGGCCTCTCTCAAGAAATTATCAGAAGGCCATTCACACGGCCGGATCTCCGCGGTATGAGGCAAATTAAATTTGGGCCTCTGAGCTTCTTCATTTTGTTTCTCCTTTGAGCTTCGGCTCGATGAGCCCCTCAAAAGTCTCTTCATTATTTTTCTGAAATAATCTGAAATTTTTAGTAACTTCAAACAAAAGTGAACCAACTTCAATAAAACTGATAGCAACTACTTCTACAAGTGCCTAGAGCCTATATCAAGCATTAGAACTACTTGGAACCATATAAATTTGACATGCAAGCTCAAGAACATGGTCACCTATGCAGCACAATTTGCAAAGAATAGAGCACTAAAACAAAAACTAATTGGACCAATAGACGAGTCACATACCAAGGAACAATCTCCCCAAGCAGTTTTGCGAGAGGTGCTTTGAGCAAGGAGATCAAAAATCACAGCAAAAGTGGCTAGAACTCGTGCTTGAGTTGGTTTTTCGGGTTTGTGTGAGGTAGAGGAAGAAGATGGGTGCTGGGATAAGTGGAGGAGGGCCACCGTGGGCCCACGAGGTAGGGGGGCGCGCCCTCCACCCTCGTGACCAGGTGGCAGCTCCCCCCGCGGTAATTTTTGCACAGTAATTCCTCAAATATTCCCCAAAAAATCATATTAAATTGGCATGTCATTCTGAGGACTTTTATTTTCGGGATATTTTTATATTGCACGGATAAGACAGGAAACATACAAAAAAATACTACTTTTATTTAATTTCTACTAAATTACAGAAAATATAGAGAGGGTACAGAAGGTTGTGCTTCTAGTTTCATCCATCTCATGCTCATCAAAAGGAATCCACTAACAAGGTTGATCAAGTCTTGTTAACAAACTCATTCCAATAATCATGAAACCGGAGAAATTTCGAATAACACTATGTTACCTCAACGGGGATATGCACATCCCCAATAATAAGTATATCATATTTCTTTTTGAAAGTAGGAAGGGGAAATTCAAAACCTCCAAATATAATCGATGGAATTTTTCCAATAGAGTTGATACTATGGACTTGAGGTTGTTTCCTCGGAAAGTGTACCGTATGCTCATTACCATTTACACGAAAAGTAACATTGCCTCTGTTGCAATCAATAATAGCCCCTGCAGTGTTAAGGAAAGGTCTTCCAAGAATAATAGACATACTATCATCCTCGGGAACATCAAGAATAACAAAGCCGTTAAAATAGTAACGTTTGCAACTACAACATGCACATCCTCACAAATACCGACAGGTATAGCAGTTGATTTATCAGCCATTTGCAAAGATATTTCAGTAGGTGTCAACTTATTCAAGTCAAGTCTACGATATAAAGAAAGAGGCATAACACTAACACCGGCTCAAAGATCACATAAAGCAGTTTTAATATAATTTCTTTTAATGGAGCAAGGTATAGTAGGTACTCCGGGATCTCCAAGTTTCTTTGGTATTCCACCTTTAAAAGTATAATTAGCAAGCATGGTGGAAATCTCAGCTTTCGGTATCTTTCTTTTATTAGTAATGATATCTTTCATATATTTAGCATAAGGATTTGTTTTGAGCACATCAGTCAATCGCATACGCAAAAAGATTGGTCTAATCATTTCAGCAAAGCGCTCAAAATCCTCATCATCCTTTTTCTTGGATGGTTTGGGAGGAAAAGGCATGGGTTTATGAACCCAAGATTCTCTTTCTTTACCATGTTTTCTAGCAACAAAGTCTCTCTTATCATAGCATTGATTCTTTGACTGTGGGTTATCAAGATCAACAACAGGTTCAATTTCAACATCATTATCATTACTAGGTCGAGCATCATCATGAACATCATCATTAATATTCTCTATAGGTTCATGTTCATTACTAGATTGTGTCTCAGCATCAGACATAGAGATATCATTTGGATTATCAGGTGGTTCAGCAATAGGTTCACTAGAAGTTTGCACGGTTCTATCATTTTTCTTTTTCTTCTTTTTAGAAGAACTAGGAGCATCAATTTATTTCTCTGAGAATCTTGCTCGATTCTCTTAGGGTGGCCTTCATGATACAAAGGTTCCTGAGTCATTCTACCAGTTCTAGTAGCCACTCTAATAGCATAATCATTTTTCTTACTATTCATCTCATCAAGTACTTCTTTTTGATCTTTAAGTACTTGTTCTACTTGAGTGGTAACCATAGAAGCATGTTTGCTAACAAGTTTAAGTTCACCTTTAATATTAACCATATAATCACCCAAGCGTTTAATCATATCGGAATCATATTTCAATTGTCTACCAAAATAAGCATTGAAATTTTCTTGTTTGACAATAAAATTATCGAACTCTTCTAAGCATTGTCTAGCAGACTTATAGTGAGGGATATCACCTTCATCAAATCTATAGAGAGAATTTACCTGTGTCGGGATATCAAGATCAGGAGGTTCTTCAATAAATAAGGGATTCAGATCATATGTTTCTTCAACAGGCGGTAAATTTAGACCATGTATTTCTTCAATAGGAGGTAAATTCTTAACATCTTCAGCTTTAATACCTTTCTCTTTCATAGATTTCTTTGCCTCTTGCATATCTTCGGATCGAGAAATAGAACACCTCTTCTTCGGAGTTGGTTTAGGAATAGGCTCAAGAATTGGAGCAGGAGCTGGCTCAGAGCTGGCTCAGAGGTGCCCAATTATTTTCATTTGTCAACATATTATTCAATAGAATTTCAGCTTCATCCGTGTTCTTTCCCTAAAAGAGAACCAGCACAACTATCCGTAATCTCTGGAAGCATCGGTTAGTCCACTATAAAAGATATCTAGTATTTCAGGTTTCTTAAGAGGATGATCAGGCAAAGCATTAAGTAACTTGAGAAGCCTCCCCCAAGCTTGTGGGAGACTCTCTTCTTCAATTTGCACAAAGTTGTATATTTCCTTTAAAGCAGCTTGTTTCTTATGAGCAGGGAAATATTTAGCAGAGAAGTAATAAATCATATCCTGGGGACTACGCACACAACCAGGATTAAGAGAATTAAACCATATCTTAGCATCACCCTTTAATGAGAACGGAAATATTTTGAGTATATAAAAGTAACGTGATCTCTCATCATTAGTAAACAGGGTGTCTATATCATTTAATTTAGTAAGATGTGCCACAACAGTTTCAGATTCATAGCCATGAAAAGGATCAGCTTCAACCAAAGTAATTATATCAGGATCAACAGAGAATTCATAATCCTTATCAGGAACACAGATAGGTGAAGTAGCAAAAGTAGGGTCAGGTTTCATTTTATCTCTAAGTGATTCTTTGTTCCATTTAGCTAATAACCTCTTGAGCTCAGATTCATCTTTGCAAGCTAAAATAGCGCAGAATATTCCATATCAAAACATAACCCTCGTGAATAACATGCATATCTTCATCATCACTTTCATCATTGTATTCAGATTCAATAATTTCTTTCTCTCTAGCCCTAGCAATTTGTTCATCAAGAAATTCACTAAGGGCACAGAGTATCGCATAGGAGTAGTTTCATCATAAGTATCATGCATAGCGTAGTGGCATCATCAATAACATGCGACATATCGTAATGAATAGCGTAGCAGGTTTAGGTGTCGCAAGCTTACTCATAATGAAGGTGAATCAAGTGCGAGCTAGATGGCGTTCCTTACCTCCCTCGTAGTTGAGGGATAAATTGTTGTCTTAGCGCCTTTAAAGTTCTTCATAGTGTCCAGAGATATAAATCCCAAATGACTCAAAGAATAGAGCTGTGCTCCCAACAACGGCGCTTTAAAAAGGTCTTGATAACCCACAAGTATAGGGGATCGCAACAGTTTTCGAGGGTAGAGTATTCAACCCAAATTTATTGATTCGACACAAGGGGAGCCAAAGAATATTCTCAAGTATTAGCAGCTGAGTTGTCAATTCAACCACACCGAAACTTAGTATCTGCAGCAAAGTGTTTAGTAGCAAAGTAATATGATAGTGGTGGTAACGGTAACAAAAGAGTAGTGCAAGAAATAGTAAATATTTTGGTATTTTGTAGTGATTGTAACAAAGAGCAGTGGGAAAGTAAATAAGCGTAAACCAAGATATGGAAAGCTCAGAGGCACCGGATCGATGATGGATAATTATGCCGGATGCGGTTCATCATGTAATGATCATAACATAGGGTGACACGTAACTAGCTCCAATTCATCAATGTAATGTAGGCATGTATTTCGTATATAGTCATACGTGCTTATGGAAAAGAACTTGCATGACATCTTTTGTACCCTCCCGTGGCAGCGGGGTCCTAATGGAAACTAAGGGATATTAAGGCCTCCTTTTAATAGAGAACCGGAACAAAGCATTAGCACATAGTGAATACATGAACTCCTCAAACTATGGTCATCACCGAGAAGTATCCCGATTATTGTCACTTCAGGGTTGTCGCATCATAACACATAATAGGTGACTATAGACTTGCAAGATAGGATCAAGAACTCACATATATTCATGAAAACATAATAGGTTCAGATCTGAAATCATGGCACTCCGGACCTAGTGACAAGCATTAAGCATAGCAAAGTCATAGCAACATCAATCTCATAACATAATGGATACTAGGGATCAAACCCTAACAAAACTAACTCGATTACATGATAAATCTCATCCAACCCATCACCGTCCAGCAAGCCTACGATGGAATTACTCACGCACGGCGGTGAGCATCATGAAATTGGTGATGGAGGATGGTTGATGGTGATGACGACGACGAACCCCCCTCTCTGGAGCCCCGAACGGACTCCGGATCAGCCCTCTCGAGAGGTTTTAGGTCCTGGCGGCTGCTCTGTATCGTAAAACGCGATGATTTCTTCCCTTTGATTTTTTTCTCCCTGAAAGCCAATATATAGAGTTGGAGTTGGCGTCGGAGGGTGTCCAGGGGGCCCACGAGGTAGTGGGGAGCGCACCCTCGTGGACAGGGTGTGGGCCCCCTGGTCTTCATCTTTGGCGAGGATTTTTTATTATTTTTTATAAGACATCCCGTGGAGTTTCAGGTCATTCCGAGAACTTTTGTTGTCTGGACATAAAACAACATCATGGCAATTCTGTTGAAAACAGCGTCAGTCCAGGTTAGTTCCATTCAAATCATACAAGTTAGAGTCCAAAACAAGGGCAAAAGTGTTTGGAAAAGCAGATACGACGGAGACGTATCAGCATACTTCTCACATGCTTCATCGCTAAGCAACAGATTATACAACTTGCGAGCCTTGTCCAGGTGAGGGAATCTATGAGGGTGAAGCTGCTGCACATGGGAGCAAAACTTTATAGGAGCTCTGGGTGCACGCTTCATGCTTGTAACATTGCCAGAATCCAAAGCAGGATCCTTCCTAGCACCACCAACTCTATGGGCCACTATTCCAGCAAGTGGGGATAAACCCTTGGCAGCAGCAGCGCTCCTGGTGACTCTTCCCATGCCAGCAATCTTGTCAAACGCATCATCATCAATGTGTATCAATTCCACAATGGGATTCTTGGGTGTAGAGGGGCTCTCTACACAAGCAGCCATAAAACCTTCCAGAGCTCCCAACCGCCCCTTAATAACACCAGACCTTGTCTTTTCTGGAGAACGCCCCTGGCTAAGATCAATAGATACGCGCTCGAGCTCCGAGAACTGGCTGCCAAAGATCATGTAGTCATGCTCATTAAGATCCAGCCACTCACCTGCAAAAATAAAAAAAAGAAAACACCGCATCAAGGGTAAAGTTCAAATACGTAATTTATGACAGTACCAATCAAAGAAGTACAAGCTGCAAAAAATTACAAAAGGTCATGCATTACGTACAGGGTTCGATGCCAAACAAACCACGTGAGTCAACATCAAACACATCGCTAGTTGCGCAGGTATACAGAAAAGTCTTCCTAATGTCAAAATGTCTTCGTGGCTGTAATCTAACATTTCAATCACACCATCCTCCCGGCAATGATAGGTCTTGCAGCTTTGTATCATAAAGAATCCACAATCATGACTGTTAACAAAAGAAAAAACAAAAGGGTACATCACAAATCCGAAAACACAGTAACACCACCCTCCCAGCAACAAAAACAACTAACAAAAACTCAATTAAACGGATACTCACGTGTTTTTCTGCTGCGGCATCCGCACAAACTCGCAAGAGAAACCATCAATATGCGCCGGCGAGAACGGTTTCGCCCTGTCTACGCTAGACTCCCTCCAAAGCTTCTTTATGTTATCTATCATAGTCCTTAAGAATCTAATCAGATCACCTGTGTTTCATCGCGCAGTGAATCAAGACACTCAAAACGACGGAACCTCAAATTCAGAACAATCAAGCACCAATGCCCAGATTCTTCGCTAGGCTTCATGGTAGCCGCAATGGACGATGGATCAAAAGTAGGGAAGAGAAGCTGACAAAAAAATCACAGAGGAAAAATGAATTTAATGAATCATAATGAAACAAAAAATTCAGCCTCCAAACAATAAAATAAAAGAAGAAAATTGAAATTCAGAAGTACAAACAAAAATAAGATAATCATAAGTTCTAATTGAGTAAGCAAAACACTACAAAAAATATATGCTACTCTAGTTAAAATTGCAACAAACATATCAGTTCAATTTCCTTGCGACAATAAGTTCAGGTTCAAAAAAAAAAGCACACATCATTCATAAGTGCAGGGCTAAAAGCAGGCTGCTCAAGTTCATTCCCCCACCTCCCAAACTTGCAAGAAAAGAGGACAGTTCTAGTTCATGAGTACAAAAAGTACAAGTTCACCTACTTGGTCAAAACCATCGCAGACGCCTCGTGAACCAATTTAGCACATTGGAATCAGATTTCCATCACGGATCTTGGTCTCATTGTACAAAAGAACAACAACAGTTAGAAAATTGGCAAAACAAGTTATCATCCTATCTACAAAGCAAAATATTGACCGTCTCCCATCTCGAACTATCAACTTGTCGTTGTCTCAAGACTTATGACGAGAGAATATAAAACAACGCCAAGATCGTTCGAGTTGAGCATGCCAGTGGGGACAAATGCTTTAGCAATAGAACCAACACTGGCATCACATTCTTTATTTTGAAACATCGGCTTGTGACTAGAAAAACACAAAATATTACACGAATTAAAACTACTGCAACAACAACCATTCTCATATGAGAGAAAGAAAAAGAGACAAAAATGGTACGGGCAAAATCCCAAACTAACCATTTCGTACGGTTCGTGCGCAACCTCGTAATAGCGAAAAAAAAACATATCAACCTTAACAACATTTCCACTTTCTGCTTGCAGAAAAATAAGAAAAATAATAAGTTCAAGCACTAGAAGTGAACATGTCCAAAATGCCAAAATTGAGAAGTACGGCTCATTTACAAGTACTTACCTGCACTATCAGTGTTTGAGGACGACGGTAGTTCCTGTGCTGAGACCAATATGCCTCCAGTTTAAGGGTTGACGATGGCACATCTTGAGAGGACACCAATATCGCTGCGCTTTCAGGGTCTGTGGAAAGAAAATCCTAGGACGACACGAGCGCCTACTGCGTCAAGGGGCCAGAAGAAATCGACAGAAGTAAATCATCATCCTCGGATGGCACCTCCTCCACACTAGAAGCATCTTGCAATGCATCACGGTAATCAAGCCCTCCAGGCAGGAAATTTTCCGGTGGCAAATCTTCAAAACCAGAAAGATTTTCATTCCCAGCAATACCAACACCAGACGGTTTGGCATCAAGTATGATAGCAGCACCAACATCCTCATCAGCAACTTTGGTACCAACATCGCGCCCACTACTCAATGGAACACCATGAGCATCATCTCCACCACTAACGATAGCCTCACGCTCAACATCAGTCATCTGAAGAAATAAAAATTCAGAAAAAATGAATAATATGAGCAAAACTAACAATAAAAAATAAGATAGCGAGAGGTGCACAAAAAAACAAAACCTTAGAAGCATTCACAGAAACATCATCGATCTTGTTATTGCTAACATTCAAATCAACATCACCAATGGGCGAACAAGGCTCGTCGCCAACAACAGGACCCTGATTTCATATGTAATGAACCAAACAAACAATGCTATTATTAGCAACAATAAACACAAGGAATTAAACCACAGTAACAAAAAAGGTAGGTATCACCTGCAAAACCCTTAACTGTGTGGAATAGAAAAATGAACAAGCAAGGCACATTGGTGCGCATGAAAATTCAAGAAATATGAATAAACACATTAAAATAAAAATAACCTTGCACTTATCAATAGATGGATCATTAACTCCACAACAACAAAGAGCCTCAACATTATGGTGGTCTCCCGCATCAAAACAAAAATTAATAAACAGATGAAGATCAGGAAGTTCAACTACAATCGACAATGAGAACAACATAGTAAAAACATACAAACACCGAGGACTGACTCACATCAACAACAGGTGCTCCAAGACAACATCGTCAGATGGTGATAAAAACATTAACCTCAAGACCATCATCAGCCCCATTGCCGGTGGTGGCAGCCTCATCCAGCTCAATCTGCATGGAAGAAAAATTAATAAACAGATGAAGATGAAAAAGTTCAACTACAATACTGACAGCAGAACAACATAGTAAAAATTGCAAACATCGAGGACTCACTCACATCAACAAAAGCGTGCTCCAAGCCGACATCATTCGTTTCGTTATCAGGAACATTAGCCTCAGTACCATCACCAGCCCTGCTGTCGGTGGCAGCAGCCTCATCCTGCTCAATCTGCCTGATAACAACTTTTGCACTTTCTACATATGGCTTGCAGCGAGAGTCTTGCATAGTTTTGAAACACTTCATGTTGTTCAACAGATGAACCGAGCTCTGAACTAGATCAGCAGCACCGCCACGTATATCACCAATAAAAATTCTCTCCATCTCAATATAGTCCACTGCTTCCTCAGCGTTAAATTGATGACCTTCAGGAAGGATACCATTGATACAACTCAGACGCTCAACTGTCGTTGGGACCTTTTGCAGCTTAGAGCACACTTTACTTAAAATATGCTCAACGCGCTCCAACGCAGAAACAACAACATCAATACCAAAACCCTGCCTCTGTGAAGTACTAGCATTAATAGGGCCAGGGGGAACATAACCAGCACCCTCAACACCACGACCATCTCTCAACTCATCATGCAGAGATGAAGACTTGGGAACCTGAGACGACGACATCTCCAGGACTGGCCGTTTATACTGTCGGAAAAAAACAACCTCCTCTTGAGTTTTCCACTACAAACAAGGCGGGAAATAGTTAATTAATCAATGCAACACACAGGGAAAAATAAAACATGATATTAACAGATTTAAATCAACAACACTATCAATCTTTAACTGTCGATTGCCAATTTCTTAGTATTTACTAATGTGACAGCTTGAACAAAGATATTCAGTTCAACCACACATGAAAAACAGTACTAAAAATCGTACCTAAACCTCACAAAGCTTAAGAAATGACAAAATCTAAACAGTAACTCAAGGACACATGTTCACTCCAGAAAAATAGCTATACCTAAATAAAAAAAGGTCTCCAAGACACGAAAGAAATAAAACTCACCGGAAGCTTCCCAAACACCCAAGTCTTTGGATCTACATTGCCTTTTTTATCAAATCTGCATCAACCAGATCAGAAAGCTTGACATGATCCATGAAACATATGCGGGGGACTCGCATGTCAGGCTCCACAGTCTTGCCACGGATAAGGCAATCAAGGTACATTAGTACAGGCCCAATAGCACAGCCTGTGATTGCCTTCCCAAGGGTAACACCATCTTGGTACCTGACAACAGCCCTTCTAAGCTCATTAACCATCAGCTGACAATAGTCCATATTAGCCATGTCCTCAAAGACGAGACCCTCAAACATTGCTGCCTCTCTGGAAACATGCGGGGCGGCACCAGGCAACACAACCTTCATAAACACAATAATGAAGAACACTTTCAGAGCAAGGTCATCTTTGCTAGGATCCTTGACGAGCACCTTGATCTCATTCCTCAAATCCATTGTCTTGATATCTATGTTCCTGCTAATGTCAAGCTCCGATCTTAACTTCATCAGAGCGTCATCATATCCATCCTCTGACGGCCTTGGCGGAGAACGACCACCACGAGGGAACCCAAATAATTGTTGTATACCATCGCTAGTGATGCGAAGCTTCTTATTAGTCTCACCCATGTCAAGAGTCATCGTATCAACATCTATTCTCAGGTACAAAACTCCCATCAGAGGGCGGGAACTGTTAGACTTCGCCCTCCAATTGAAGATAGAACCAAAACCAGCTACACGAACCCTAGCCACATGTCGACTCTCAAGAAATTTAGCACATGCTTCAACCTCTCCCAACGAACATCACACAGTTAAGTTCAATTTCCGTTGGTCACCTTCATCCAAGGCAACTTTTCCGGCATTGCGTCCCACTGGCTTGACCGGACTCATAACGCTATAGAAAACAAAACAAGCATATGAAGGCAAGTAGAAAAAAGAAAAGATTGCACAAATTCAACTATTGAAACAACATCAGTACCACCCTCGATTGATGCAAACAATGACCAGCCTCACCGCCAAAGATACCAGCCTGCACACAATTAAATCATTGCAAGTACAACTAGTTAGTCACATACAAGACAAAAACGCATTCATCGCAAATTCATCTTCGTAATCAACTACGATATCATCTTCTTCAGATACAACATCTTCACTTAAATCACGAGCACGCTTTTCACACCTTTGTTCACCTTCGCAGGATGAACTTTACGCTTATTATTTTCTTTCAACAAAGAGCGCTCAAGAGGAGGAGAAGAAGGCTTTTATTTGTCAAAACCCGTGGACTACGACGGTTGGGGAGCCACCAAGTTTGCTTGGACCAATCTTCACAAAGAACACTCACTACAAGAAAAGACACATCCGTGACATTTTGGGCGAACGAATTTTTTTTCATCATACATATGACACTTCTATGACGATAATTGTGACAAAACCCGTATCATCATAGATGTGGTGGGCTCCTACTTCTATGAAAAAATCATGATGAAAATGGGCTTTTCATCCGGCGGGCCGGAGACGCAGCCGCATGACATTCTTTGGGCCGCCCATGGCCGAAAAACCGTGGTAGAAGCGAGGGCGAGGAAAATTTCGGGAGTTCCCTGTTACGGCCGAGGTCGGGGCCAAGCGATCGCTGCTTTTCTCAGACACGACGCTGCTGTGTGTGTAGGCGTTGGCTCTAATCAACCCGAGCGAGGCGTTGGGATCTAACTAAACCCGAGCGACAGACCGCAGTTACGCTACATCGAACCCGAGCGATCGATCGATGGTCTGTTAATCGAACCCGATCGAGCGATTCTTCACTCGCCGCTAATCAAGCCGATCGATGCTGCCTCGATGAACAAGTGAGCGTTGCGGGGGGTTGATGAACAGTTCCGGTGGGGTGGATGAACAGACCCTAATCGACGAGCGGTTGGGGCTGGATGAACAGACCCGTGGAGGGCTGGATGAACAGGACCACCCCATGGAGGGCAGGATGAACAGAGATGGTGGAGGGCTGGATGAACAGAGTCCGTGGAGGGGTGGTTGAACAGAGCCCGTGGAGGGGCTGGTTGAACAAGAGCCGTGGAGAAGCGCGGTGGAGGCTGGATGAATAGGAGCCCGTGGATGAACAATCGCGGTGGAGGCCGGAGGAGGTCGACGGTGGATGAACGAAGAGCTCGTGGAGGCCGGAGGGTCGACGGTGGAGATGAACAAAGATCCGTGGAGTCCTGCTTATGTACGCCACACCCTCCCGGCGAACAGACCCCTGTTTGACAAAGAGGGAGGTCCGCTTCGTCCGCTTTGCGGTACGCCACACCCTTCCGATCAACAGACTCTATTTCGACCGTGAGGAGGTCCGCTTCTCCGTTCTGCGAGACGCCAGCCTCGCTTCCATCGCCTGTTCCGCCCAAGCCTCCCGATGAACACGACCACGCATTTCGTTCCGACCGAGCCGGTTGGCTCCCATGCGTTCCGTTGCCTCCCGATGAACACGACGCAGTCCGTTGCCTCCCCATGAATACGTCGCATTCCGTTGCCTCCCCATGAACACGACGACGGTGTTGTTTCTCCGTTCCAACCCAGCCATGTCAACGAGCCCTCCCCGTACGTATGCGCGAGTAGGCGTTTAGACCCTACCAGATGTACACATACGCGGGTCAGATTTTCTTGCACCCCGGCCGCAGACGTGCGTGTACATGCTACGTGCGGCGCTCTACTACGACATGTGTGCGCCTCTACATCGACCAAGATATATGTACGTACACGCTCGTGACCAGAATGACAACGCCACGTATGCTTCACCAGGTGGGTCCCGACCGTCAGCACTTCCTTGCGTGCGAAGATGTAGCTGGTGGGTCCCAGCGGTGGGGCGAACACGGTGGCCTGTCCGTGGGTCCCCGCCGCCGTGGAGGAATAATTATTTTGCACGTAATAAGGAGGCACTTCCTTCTGCGCCAGGCCCACCTGTCGACCTCTCCACGCATACCCACGTCCGATGGAAGCCATTCTTGACCACGCTGACCACGTCGCGCCGAGAGCACCAGAGGCGGTGGACGACGGCGAGGCCTAGGAAGGGACGACACGGAGCCGGGAAGACGCGCAATGGATGCCCACACGAGAGGAGTACGAGGGTTCACCGTTCGCTGCGGTGTGAGGCTGCCGCCGCCGCAGAATAACATGGGGTGTGGGTGAGTAGAGGGATGGCCTCGCCAGCGGTGGGAGTAGTAGGGGCGGTGAGGCCTCCGCCAGATCGCAGCCCGCCACGGAGGCAGGAGCACAAGGCACGACCGGCGCTGGTTTGGGCGGCCGGAGCAAGAAGACCAGAGGTTAAAGAAGCACTACAATCGTTGGATGGACATCGACGGTCACCGGAGCTAGAATCGCATATTGACTAAGTTGACAAAGCCCTCCATCCCCGTCAACTTAGTAGGCCCACAAGTCAGCCTCGCCACTATCGGGTCCCAGCCAATGTGGGGAGTATTCATTTTTTTGTGCGTAATAAGGAGGCACTTCCTTGCGTGCGAAGATATAGCTGGTGGGTCCGAGCTGTTGGCGGCGGTAACGTTTTTTTTGCAAAATACAGAGGCCCTTTCAGTGGGTCCCTGATGTCAGGTGGAGGAATCATTATTTTGCGCGTAATAAGGAGGCATTTCCTTGCATGTGGCCGTGGACCCAGCTGTCGGCATCTCCACGTAAAGTCCGATTCACATGCATGTTGGTCGTTGACCACGTTGACCAGGCCGCGCCGAGAGCACCAGAGGCGGTGGACGACGGCGAGGCCTAGGAAGGAACGACACGAAGGCGTGGAAGACTCGGCAGTTGTTTCCCACGCGGAGTCTGTTGCACGAGGGTTTATCGTTCGTCTGCCGTCCGCCGGAGAATAATAGCGGTGTGGGTGAGTAGAGGGATGGCTAGGCCAGCGATGGGAGTACGGTGGGCGGTGAGGCATGCGTGATAGCAGAGCCGCCATGGGAGGAGGGAGCAGGCAGTCCCACTTGGCCACTGCTTGAGCGGCCGAGCAGAAGAGCAGAGATTGAAGAAGACGACGGCCGTTGGATGGCCATCCAACAAGAATCGCCAGGCCAACCTTTTTTAGGAAAGGCTCAAATATGTGGAAAACATCATACAGCCCATCTGCCATTATTTCTAATAATTTGCAGCCCATTTGCTAATTATTAAGGTTTTTTTGGAGCCCATATTCTTTTTGTTAGCATTACAGCCCATATTGTGGCCACGGTTAAAAAATTATATGAAATTTTGCATATTTCGGTGCGGTCCGAATTGTTTTTAATCCCGAAATTTTGACTCACATTCAAACTGATTTTAAAAATAAATGCATATCAATATAAAATCCAACAAATTCTCCACGCATAAAAATTAATTAATTTAAAATCTCGAAATAAAAAAAAAGATATTTGAAACTAATTGCCGGTTTGATGTGTTTTAAAAATGTACAACCCATTTCTCATTACTGATGGGCCATTTTCTCGGCCAGCCGAATGAAGCTCTCCTCGTCTTCAAAGATTTGCAGCCCAACAGGCCTGAAAAAGCGACTTACTTGGCGAATCACAAAAAAAACTGGGTTGTGGTCGTGGACCCAGCTGTCAGCCTCTCCATGTACAGTACTCTTCCAATGGAAGTCGGTCGTTGACCACATTGACCACGCCGCACCGAGAGCACCAAGGCGGTGGACGACGGCGAGGCCTAGGAAGGGGACGATGCAGAGCCGGGGAAGACACGGCAGTGGATGCCCACGCGGAGAGGAGTACGAGGGTTCACTGGTTAGGCTGCGGTGTGAGGCTGTCGCCGCCGCAGAATAACAGGGGGAGTGGGTGAGTGGAGGGATGGCCTGGCCAGCGGTGGGAGTAGTATGGGGACGGTGAGGCCTCATGGGCAAGACAATGGCCACGGAGGCAGGAGCATGTGGCACGACCGTGCTGCTTTGGGCGGGGCGGGCAAGAAGACCAGAGGTTGAAGAAGCACTATGGCCGTTGGATGTGCATCGCTGACCACGCAGCAGAGAGCACCAGGCGGTGGACGACGGCGAGGCTCACGAAGGAACGACACGGAGCCGGGAAGACACGGCAGCGGTGGCTGCCCTCATGTGGAGAGTACGAGGTTGACTGGTTCGGCTGCCGTCGCCGGAAAATAACAGGAGGTGTGGGTGAGTAGAGGGATAGACACGCCAGGGATGCGAGTATGATGGGGCTGTGAGGCCTTCCCGGCAGCACTGCCGGCCACGGGAGGCGGGAGCAGTCGGTTCCGACGGCGCTGGTTTGGGCGGCTGGGGCAGGAAGATCAGAGACTGAAGAAGCACGATTGCCGTTAGATTGACATCTAACGGTCTAACACTGGTAGAGTCGATTGTTGACTAAGTTTCTTTTTTGAGAAACCTTGTGTACGCATGAACTTAGTAGGCCCACAAGTCAGCCTCCAAATCTGTGGTAGACAACATAAAGCCCATTTGCTATTTTTTATAATTTGCAGCCCATTTGCTAATTCTTAAGTAATTTATTACAACCCATTTTCTGCCCAGGACCACGGCCAAAAAGTACAACCTTATTTTGCATATTTCGATGGAGTCCGAACTGTTGTAATCCCGAAATGATAAACATTTTTTAAGAACTTATTTGCCAAAAAATCATTTTGTTTTGTAAGCAAATAAGACGTGGGACAATTGAGTTGGTTTAAGGGAAAACCAGTGGTAACAAATCAGCGCTGGGTGGGAAAAAACAACAAAAATAATGATGTAAATATGAAAAGGGAATTTTATGTGTTTTCAATATAATGATACGTGTATATGAACTAGTAAAACTATAGGTAGAGATTAGAAAACGGATGTAGAACATGCGCTTCAAGAGGAAAATAGAACTGTGCTATGTGTTTGATTCAAGAAAAAACTGCTGCGGATGTTGTAAGACAAAATATAACTAATTTGGCGGGCCAGAGGCCAGAGATACCTGTTGGATCTTTGTGCCCGTTGTCGCCATGGGCTGGGCCTGTTAAAAACAAAACCAACCCGGGCAATCTACAACCCAGCTTGAAACTTCTCGACCTGAAAAAACAATATACGTGCTCAATAAACGAGAGAATTCTGCAAGTATGCATCGATAATCGGGATGCAGCACGGGTATTGTTTTTTATCGTGATAATAAGTGTATGCACTTGTTTCAAAAAATTGGAGAACTGGAATTGAACGGCGGGGCTTATGCTACCCATCAAATAAAAATCAGGTGCCGAAAATTCGTTTCAAACAAATGATTCAGCTTTATATCCACGCCGACCCTCGGCATGATGGTTGGAAGAAAATGCAAGTTCATACCAAAAGATCGTTAACAACAATACCAACTCATGGACGACAAGGTAGTACAACTACCAATACCAAACTAACTTATAATCTTTTACCCCGGCCCTAGTGTTCGTCGGTAGAAAATCTTGCAGAGGACCAGCTCCCGCTCCTTCTCTTGCTCCAGTCCCCGAGGTGGTACTGGTGCATCACCCATTGGTCCTCCGCTGGTCGAAGTTCTTGTTGGTGTGCAGCACCGAACCTTTTTGCTGCCCGTCGCCGCCGTTGACCATCACCGCAAGGTATTGTCGGTCTTGTGCCACATCGCGTGCATGCCGTGACTCGATCAGATCTTCTGACGCGCCCACGTGCCCCTTTGAATGCCCTGAATTATACCGAAGAAATGCTTCCTTAGGCCACTCGGTGTGATACCCGCAGATTGTGGAATACAGGTTTTAGTGTATCTAGTTGGCATTTTCATAACATCTTTGGCATGTTGCGCTACTTGTTTCACTTTTTATTAATGTCAAATTGTAATTGCTTCACCAGGTCAAGGCTCTAAAAAGAAAAATAGAGCTATAAACAAAGGAATATGTTTGTGCAAGTAGACGGCCGATCGGTGTCTTACCCGAAGTTTCTCGGGTTGGGTGTAGTATATGTCGTGCTCGCCGTCGATGGTTGGTATGAACAAATCGATGAGATACTGAAATCTCGCTGTCAAGACTCACTTTGGCCACAAGGTGCTCGATCAGCTCCTGATCTGTGGGATCGAACTTGACGCCAGCCGGCAGCACCGGCCAATCCTTCTTCGACTTGCATCGGTAATTCAAGTTATATGGTACTCAATGTATGATCAATCAACTGTTTTAAGTGAATGATGAAAGATTTCGACAGATAAGTGGTGCTCCAAATCTAAAGTCCAGAATACCCGAACACGCCGCCGGGATTCTTGTGTCACCTCACACGCAGCGTGTTGTCACGTCTATTCAATGTGTGGACATGATGAATAATTTGACCGACGATACTAGTATCGCATCGTACTACTTACTAGTCGATTTAGTGTCACAATTTATACATAGGTTTAACTAACAAGTACGCACTTGAAGCCTAATCGATATATATATATTGCAAAGATCTCCATCATCATTATCAAGACATCCCACGCAGTGAGTTAGGATGCACTTGATCCCGTGAAGGTATCTATCCTTCAAACCAGAGGAGTGCTTCAAACTAACAACAGTACATAATATCCAACAAAAGAGGGTCGTGCTACAGCTGCAGAATACATGGCTCAGTCTAGATATCAGCACGAATCAAGTTGTGCATATTTGCTTTTGGCATGAACCACATCGCCGCATGTCGGGTTTGCAAAAGCCATCCATCGGATGGAAGCTTGATGCCTTTCACACACTGAAGATTATCAGGCAACAAGTTGTGTCGACGAATCTCTGGATATGGTGATTCATGAAACCCATGGTATGATGTGTAAACACAGCCCTCCCTCGTGATTGGAAGTTGCATAGCACAGTAATCATCGCCGATGATATGATCGATGATTGGTTGGATGATCGAATAATTGAGCCCCAGGAATAAGGAGTGGTTGCCGAGGCTGTAAACCCGTCTCCAGTTGAATACGCCTGGCCCAACGGAGCTGGGATCTTTCTTGAACACGAAGCAGCCATAGCCATCAATGTCACGAATGCCCCACGCATTGTACTACATGTGGTTTGATGTAATGGTTTGGTCAATTTGGTACGTGTGAATGAGCATCAAATGACCGCCGTCAGCTGAACGAGCGATAAACCACCACCCATCGGCTGGTATGATTCCAGGTCCCGAATCATGAAGGCCAACGACGGCGCTCGCTGCAACAATTCAATTGGAGACCAAAAGGACAAAAATAAACAATCATGTTTAGAGTATGTGTGGAATTAAGATTATTATAACAGTGACACATATCATAGACAGAGAATTGCAATGCCGTGGTCATAATCATACCCCAAGTTAAAAAATAAGCCAATGGCTTTCATATTCTAGCAATATGTCATGGTTCAAACATCATGTAACAATGAGAGGAAAACAGCTATGACAGCACCTACTCATATTCTACCATAGCACTTACTACTACTGTTCTCATATCAACTCTAAGCAATAACGTGTGTTGTTATAAAAATCTTGTAAACGAGAGTAACATATAGCAATCATGATGTTATGCTCATATTATGTATTCTAACAATCATTAGATGCCAATTGTTCTCATATCAACTCTAACAATAACATGTGTGGTCATAAAAATCTAGGAAATGAGAGGAACATATAGCAATGATGTGGTTATAGACATGCTATGCATTCTAAATTTGTAACAAATGAACAGGCAGTTGTATTCATAAGGTAAAGATGAGATGAGATAGAACAATTACACGACAATAGATTCCACCAAAGATAGGTAGCCAATCTGTGCATCGATCACAGAATGATGCCATCATGCACTATAGCATCGTATGTAAATGTTTCCTCAACAGATTGATGATGAGCCATAACCATGTATGGCGACCGGATTCCAGATAGACTAATCCCTTGTTGAACAAGGCAATGAGCTTGTAATCCATGTAGTCTTCTGATGGTGTGGGCACTTCATAGATTACAACTTTCTGCAAACAGAGGTCGAGCCAAAAGCTTGACGCGTCTCGTGCGTAGTAGGCAGGAGTGTCCGGCGGGCCGCGAGGCTCAATGGCGGTGGTATCCAACGATGGAAGGGTGATCTCTCGCTAGGTGTAGATATCCACGAGACGCCATGGACTACAAGTGTGGTGGATGAGGACGATCCAGTTGGCCTTCATGCCCGCCCAGTAGTGGCCGCGCATGAAGGGTAGGTGGACGGGTAGTGGTAGCATGTCGAGGGGCACCACGGCAACCTCCGTAGGATCACCAAGTCGGCGTCTGGGCCACCTGCGAGGAACGGGCATCAGCAAGCAGGGTGTCTTGAAAAGAGCCGGCCGGTTGCAGACAAGTAGACGGTACAAAGACACCGAGCATGCGGCCAGACGGACGGTGCTGAGTAGGTCCATACGACTATAGATCTGATCCAAGAGAACATCAGGGAGGGAATTCCAATCACGGCTCATGTGGTCACCGGTTCGCCATTGGGGTTTTTGGTGCCTGCGAGCCAGCGGGAAGTGGATTCGGCGGCGAAGCGAAGAAGCTTCTCCTCGTGTGGCCGAAAGCAAAGGAGCGGGGAATATGGTACGCATGAGCTACCAAGGAAGATGGCGCGGGCGGGCGAAAGCAAAGTGAGCTGGGGTAAATGGTGTGTGGCCGACGATGGGGAAGAGAGGAGGAAGAAGACTGGAAGACGGGGAAGAAGGTGCATTCAATCTCAATTCTACTAGTACTACTACCAGGATATACCATCCTTCGAGTGTAAATAGTTACACCGATGACATGTGGGTCTACCACAACAGGGCCCATATGTCGCTTAATGGAGGATGAGGTGCGAGGCGATTTACGGAAGAGTGCTCTCTCGGCAAACATGATGGCAGATCTGGGTAAGGCTGATTTAGTAACACCAACATGCTGGTTCAGCTTATTAATTACGTGTCCCATCTCGCTGCGGCGTGTATTGTCACTTCACCGCTAAGACTAGTTGAATAGTTCTCTCGACCGAGATGGGGAATAATGGATCGCGAGGACTTCCTTTCTACAAGATCCCTATGCCTCTATGCTCACTTCACTCATTTTGTCCGCATCTAGTCACTTGTTGAAATCAGAGAAAGACAAATACTCCAGATTTGGGAACAGAGGGAGGCTTTTACTCCGTACTATTTGGGAACAGAGGGAGTATCACCATGTGGAGGGAACAGAGGAAGCTTGAAATATGAACATGTCAATGGGAGGGAGTAATCACCATGCATGCATGCAACATGCAACACTCACACGTACACATGGACGCACGCAACACTCACGCACTCCATGCGCACACAAGACACGAAAGCAACACACACGCCACGCCAAGTGCTCAACCTACTCCCTACGTCCGTGAAAGACTGTACATTTAGATATTTACACATTGACCAGGGCATAATTAACACCCAAAAGTAGCAGACTTATGTGTGCATGCGACCATTGAGATAAGAAGATTAAATGAAGGCCGTTGCATGCTGTAATTAAGGATAGACATGTAGCCTATACCTACAGCACAAGTTGGTGCATTAGTCAATCAATATCGATTTAGATTAAAGGCTAAATGCATTGGAAGTGTAGATGTACATCATGTAGTACACTTTTTGTTGGAAGACCGAGGGAGGACACGTGCATGCACTCACATACACAGCCAGGGAGGTTCGCACGCAAGGGTTGGACTCGTGTCGCACCTGCGTAAAGTTTTGTTTAACTGATTTTTTTGCTCGCCAACCGATGTGTGGGACCCGTAAACTAGGTGACAATTTAACCAGTCAACAAAGTGCCACGCCGACTATGTGGCCGGTCAAGAGGGTGCAATACGGTGCTCACGATGAGCTAGTGATCATATAATCGCCAGAAAACTATATATAGTGACCGAAGAGCGCATCGTTACATACGTTGACCGCCAGTGTATTTTCTTGTTTCAAATTAAGCCATATTAATCGGAAAGGACGCAGTATGGACTACTACTAGTAGTACTAGTACTGCTTTGATGTGTCCCGTCAACTCGCTGAATGAGGAGAAGCTTGCTTACTACGCCTCTCCCTCGCCCACGTGCGCGGTGGTTCGCAGGACGACGAGAGGGTTTTGACTACAGCGCCCTCTCCCTCTCCCTCTCCCTCGCCCTCGGGGTGGACGTGCAGCAGTTCAATCGGTGTCAGATTGCCAGAAGCATATTGTACTGTAGTATCATCATTGTTGGACCTTCCGAAGAGCCAAAGAGCCAAGTGCAAGGTTCACACCAGTACGAACTGTTGAACCTCCTGAAGAGGCAAAGAGCCAAGCGCAAGGTTTTATAGGAGTTGTCGTCCTAGTAGGAGTGTACTAGTACAACTATAGCGAACGATGCTACTGTATGATGCCACCATGTCGGGGAAGCTGATCATGTCCCGCGAACACCTATGGGACCTGGTCCCTTGTGGTTCGGAGGGGGGCGGAGATTGCACAAAGAGCGGATCGAAGCGATGCACACGAGCAGATTTACCTAGCTTCGGAGCTCTCCGGAGAGATAATACTCCTACCGCTGCTTTGTGGATTATATTGTGTTCTTACTAGGAGCAATGGGAGCTACAAAACCTAGCCTCGAGTGTGGTCTCGTATGAGTAGAATGAACTAAGCCGAGTTGAACCGAACCCTTTCACGCTGCACTTGGGCCTCCTTTTATAGGCACAAGGGGTCACCACAGTGGCAAGTAGAAAAGGGTAAGATAGTAAAACAGAGGTTGGTACACCGCCTGCACAAAGGTGTCTGATGATCTATACCTAACTCGACGGCAAGGGACAAGAATCATAAATGCCCGCCTCGGCCGCCTCGAACAAAGGTAACAGGACCGCAAGCGCGCCTCCGCTTGCCACGATGGTAGCTTGTCGCCGCTTATCGCTGCTTCCCGCTGGCTGCACAGCCCGTCGACAGTGTGCTTGGGAAAGCCCCATGGCGACATCGCTGGCGGATGAGCTGGAGCGGAGATGAAGAGAGGTCACTTGTTGTAGCGAGCACCTTGCCGCGGCAAGGTTCTTGTCACGCCGGAGCTTGTCGCTCACCATTTTCCCGCAAGCTCCTCTTGCCGGGTCTTGTTTTTTGTGCCCTGAGGCCTTCCCGCAAGCTCCTCTTGCCGGGCCTTGATTACTTTGTTCTTGAGCGGCTCCAAAGGTGCCGCCGAGGATCTTGGCGGTCACCAGGCCAGTCCCGCCGCAGGTGCTGCGATCGTCTCAGGCACGAAGTTCGGGATACTAGGGTACCCTACTCTAGTACCCTCAAAGGAGCCCCGCCTGGGCCACACACGGCGCCGAGCTCATGGGCCAGGCCCAAAACAGGCACGGGCGCCGGGTCCGGATTACGCCATTACTCTCCCTCGCACTCCACCACGCCCCACGAACGTCACGCATCGGATGTGGCGCCGTGGGTAGATCGGGCTTTTTAATGGGAAAAATCAGAACGCCTGCCGCCTCCCCTTTATAAGGGGGAACAGGGCAGGACGCCCACTTGCCATTCTTGTCACATCGAAAACCCCCGCCGCTTCCCCTTTCTTCTCGAGCCCAAAGAGAGCGACACTCCGCCTCCATTGCCACCGGTGCCACCAACGCCGCCGACCTCCTCCACCACCTCTCCCCATGGCTCAAGGCCGACAAGGGAAAAGTCGGAATCGGCCGAGGCGCAGCGGCTCGCGGGCGCTGCGGAAGGAGCGGCCCTTCGATCCCTCGCTGACAGAAGGAGCTGTAGGAGTTGTATTATCTCTTCGGTCGACGGAGACCCGGCGCACCAGCCAAGACGAGAGTCATCTCCGCCGCCACATCCGAGAAGGTTTCCATCGGGTACCCTTTCTTCGCGCTTTTTTTCCATCTGCGGGCTCTCGCCCGCCTTTTCTCAATTCTTCGTGATGTCATGAACACTTATGGCCTCCGCCTCCTTGATTTCACCCCAACGCCGCCCTCACCTTGGCCGCTGCACACCTCACGAGAACTTTGTCGGGTCCACCCAAATGTAGCACTCTTCCGCCATTACTTCATGCCCCGCAGAGAGAGAGGAGAGCCGCTGTCGGAGGAATTGCATGGGTCTCTAGGATCGGCAAGAAGGAAGCGATCTTGACGGAGAATTGCGTAGCAAGTGGGAGGAGTGGAGAGCTCACGGTGTTGGATCTTAGAAGAGGAGCCACAGCCTTTCACCGCCTCGCGCCAAACTCCCATAGTTCGCGATAATGAATGGAGCAACTTGGCGCCGGAGGACGACAAGTTGAAGATTGCCGTGACTAGGATTTTATGCCTCCGCAAGGTGGCTTACCGAGGAGCAGTTGGCGCGATTTCCTTCGCCGCCGATTGCGCCTTTGCAGGAGAGGAGGAGGTCTGCTTGGGAATTCCAAAATGCGGCAGACATCATGAGGCTGCGCCGGTCCGAATCGGAATTTTACTACCTTGGAGCCGGACGGCATGCTGCGGAGTTGTTCAAGCTCGATGCGGATCACCCCGAGTGGTGCATGTTGCCGAGGGGAGTCGTGCCTTGTGCAACAACTCGTCGCTGACAAAGATCCGCGCGATGATGTTGCCAGCGATTCCCATGGAATCGCTCCAACTTGGCAGAGCCCGCCGACAACGCCGTGCAGCGGTTCTTCGACAACTTGGTGGAGGTGCCGATCCGCGCCGACGAGAAGAGACGGCCCCGCGACACCACCGACAGAGATGGCGCGACGCTATTAAGAGTTGGAGGAGGCGGCAGGCTGCCGCCGCCGGGCGGTTTGGGTTTACCATCGAGGAGGCGGAGATAGCCAAGGCGGCAAGCCTTGCCGACCGAGAAGAGCTTGCCCGTGAGGAGGAACAGGCCGAGCCCGACGCCAATCCGGAAGAGCCGGCCGGTGGCGCTTCCTCCGCCGTCAAGCAGCTTGCCGCAGGAGGAGCCCGCGCCCCGCTTAAGGAGACGCCCGCAAGACCGGAGAAGTGGCGGGCGGCAGACGGCCCAACAGCTGCTCGCCGCCCGACGCGCTTCCACCGCTGCAAGCACTATTGCCGCGGAGCGCCCCGCCGCCACAAAGAACGGGAGCGGGTCTTCGAGTCACGGCCCGTGATCCGCCAAGCGCCCGAGGGAATCTTTCCTCCACCTGCCGCGCCGAGCGACTTGATCTCTCCGCCTCAGCCCGAGGAAGAAGAGGAAGAGTGAGATCTTGTCGCTGCTACTTGTAATCCTCCAATTTATTACTTTTTCTTATATCCGATCGGCTTCACTCAACCTTCTTTCTTCGTGACGCTAGCTCAGAGGGCGTCAAGAGGGCCAAGACCCCGTGGTTGTTGTTTCAGATGATTCCCTGTATGGCTGTGGGGCACGTCTGAACTCCCTTGCCGGACCAAGCAACCTTCATCAGAGAGCAGCCCCAAAGACAGCCCTCTAGCGTAAGTGTTTGGTTTACTTTCATGGTTAGGTGTGCTTGGGTGCTTCTCCGCCACCGATATCTGGTTTGTTGAATTATGTAGGAGCAGAGTGTTGGGGAACGAGTAATTTCAAAATTTTCCCACGAACACGCAAGACCATGGTGATGGCATAGCAACGAGAGGGGAGAGGTCCGCCCACGCACTGTGAGACCGAAAGCGAAGCGTTATAACAACGCTGTTGATGTAGTCGACGCCTTCACGATCCGACCGATCCAAGCACCGAACGACGGCACCTCCGAAGTTCGCACACGCTCGATTCGATGACGATCCCTGACCGATCCAGAAAGTGTCGGGATGAGTTCCACAAGACGACGGCGCAGGACGATGTTGATACTCCACCGACGCAGGGCTTCGCTTAAGCTCCGCTGACGATATGACTTCTCCGCGCAGGCTTCGCCTAAGCTCTACGACGATATGACCGAAGTGGAATATGGTGGAAGGGGCACCGACACGGCTAAGGAACGATCCGTAGATCAACTTGTGTGTTCTAGGGTGCCCCGCCCCGTGATATAAAGGAGCCAAGGGGAGGGGCTGGCCGGCCAAGAGGGGGCGGCCAGGAGTCCTACTCCCTCCGGGAGTAGGATTCCCTCCAATCCTAGTTGGATTAGGATTCCTGAGGGGAAAAGAGAGAGGGGGCCGACCACCTTCCTAGTCCTAATAGGACTAGGGGAAGGGGGGCGCGCCACCTAGGGCTGGCCCTTTCTCCTTTCCTCCAAGGCCCACTATGGCCCATGTAGTCCCCGGGGTTCCAGTAACCTCCTGATCTCAGAATTCTCGATTTCACTCGGAACACTTCCGATGTCCAAATGTAGGCTTCCAATATATCAATCTTTATGTCTCGACCATTTCGAGACTCCTCGTCATGTCCGTGATCACATCCGGACTCAACAACCTTCGTGCATCAATACTTATAAACTCATAATGAACTCGTCATCGAAACGTTAAGCGGCGGACCCTACGAGTTCGAGAACTATGTAGACATGACCTAGAACCATTCTCGTCAATAACCAATAGCGGAACCTGGATGCCCATATTGGTTCCTACATATTCTACGAAGATCTTTATCGGTCAAACCGCATAACGACATACGTTGTTCCCTTTGTCATCGGCATGTTACTTACCCGAGATTCGATCGTCGGTATCCAATACCTATTTCAATCTCGCTACCGTAAGTCTCTTTACTCGCTCCGTAATACATCATCTCACAACTAACTCATTAGTTGTAATGCTTGCAAGGCTTATGTGATGTGTATTACCGAGAAGGCCCAGAGATACCTCTCCCACAATCGGAGTGACAAAACCTAATCTCAAATACGCCAACCCAACATGTACCTTTGGAGACACCTGTAGTACTCCTTTATAATCACCCAGTTACATTGTGACGCTTGGTAGTACCCAAAGTGTTCCTCCGTAAACGGAGTTGCATAATCTCATAGTTACGTGAACATGTATAAGTCATGAAGAAAGCAATAGCAACATACTAAACGATCAAGTGCTAGGCTAACGGAATGGGTCAAGTCAATTAGATCATTCTCCTAATGATGTGATCCCGTTAATCAAATGACAACTCATGTCTATGGTTAGAAACATAACCATCTTCGATTAACGAGCTAGTCAAGTAGAGGCATACTAGTGACACTGCTTGTCTATGTATTCACACATGTATTATGTTTCCTGTTAATACAATTCTAGCATGAATAATAAACATTTATCATGATATAAGGAAATAAATAATAACTTTATTATTGCCTCTAGGCATATTTCCTTCAGCCTCCCACTTGCACTAGAGTCAATAATCTAGTTCACATCGCCATGTGATTTAACATCAATAGTTCACATCTATATGTGGTTAACACCCATAGTTCACATCGACATGTGACCAACACCCAAAGGGTTTACTAGAGTCAGTAATCTAGTTCACATCGCTATGTGATTAACACCCAAAGAGTACTAAGATGTGATCATGTTTTGCTTGTGAGATTATTTTAGTCAACGGGTCTGTCACATTCAGATCCGTAAGTATTTTGCAAATTTCTATGTCTACAATGCTCTTGCACGGAGCTACTCTAGCTAATTGCTCCCACTTTCAATATGTATCCAGATTGAGACTCGAGTCATCTAGATTAGTGTTAAAACTTGCATCGACGTAACCTTTACGTATTTAACCTTTTTCACTTCCATAATCGAGAAACATATCCTTATTCTACTAAGGATAATTTTGACCGCTGTCCATTGATCTACTCCTAGATCACTATTGCACTCCCTTGCCGCCTTAGTGGTAGGGTATGCAATAGATCCGCACACAAAGATGACATACTTTATAGAACCTATGGCTGATGCATAGGAATGACTTTCATTCTCTTTCTATCTTCTGCCGTGGTCGGGTTTTGAGTCTTACTCAATCTCACACCTTGTAACACAGGCAAGAACTCTTTCTTTGACTGTTCCATTTTGAACTACTTCAAAATCTTGTCAAGGTATGTATTCATTGAAAAACTTTTATTCAAGTATCCTTTATGCTATCCAGAAATTCTATATCATTTCCAATCAATAATATGTCGCCCACATATAATATCGAAATGCTACAGAGCTCCCACTCACTTTCTTGTAAATACAGCTTCTCCAAAAGTCTCAGATAAACCCATATGCTTTGATCACACTATCAAAACGCTTATTCCAACTCCGAGAGGCTTGCACTGCACTATAAATTGATCGCGGAGCTTGCACACTTTGTTAGTACCCTTTGGATCGACAAAACCTTCTGGTTGCATCATATACAACTCTTCTTCTAGAAATCCATTCAAGAATGCAGTTTTTACATCCATTTGCCAAATTTCATAATCATAAAATGCGGCAATTGCTAACATGATTCGGACAGACTTAAGCATCGCCACGGGTGAGAAAGTCTCATCGTAGTCAACCCCTTGAACTTGTCGAAAACCTTTCGCAACAAGTCGAGCTTTGTAGACAGTTATATTACCATCGGCGTCGCCTTCTTCTTAAAGATCCATTTATTTTCAATGGCTTGCCGATCATCGAGCAAGTCAACCAAAGTCCATACTTTGTTCTCATACATGGATCCCATCTCAGATTTCATGGCTTCCAGCCATTTTATGGAATCTGGGCCCGCCGCAGGAGGCCGCCAAGGCTGCGGGCACAGAGGTCGGGAGGAATCAGCGATCGACTGCCGGCCCCGAGGCCGCTGGAGCGCCAGCGCCGACCGATCACGATCCTCCCGCCACCGATGCCGCACCAGACCAAGAGCCCCAGCCCCGGCGCCTATCTCAAGGCCGTGAGGGTGTCTTTATCAAGCTCCCATGGGCATCAAGCTCTAGGGCACCGGCCGAGGGAGAGACCTTCGATGCGGAACTGCTTGCCTCCGCCGGGTTGTCGCTGGTCGATGCTCCGAGCAGCAAAGCAAGGTGAGCTCAAGAGGAGCAGCTGCTAAGGAGGTTGTTGTCGCCTACCGCGCCCGACAAGCCAAGCTGGAGTCTAGGAGGCGCTTGTCGCGAGGGCGGAGCTGACTTGGAGAAACGCGCAGAAGAGCTCCGCCGCCAACAAAGAAACTCTCCGGATATAGCAGAGGCGCTGGAGCAGCTTGTCGAGGAGCGCACGGCCTTCATCTTGGAGAAGGGCGAGGTCGAGGAGCAGCAGAGGCTTGCCGGCAGAAGCTCTCCGCGAAGAAGGTGAGTGGCGCAGCGGAAGATCAACCTCGACAGCTATGAGGAAGATCTCGCCAGGCGCGAGCAAACGATTGGCGGCCACTTCAGAGGCAAAGGATGTCGCCGCGGCTGCCGAGGCCGCCAAGAAGGAATTGAGACGAGGGTGGCTCAGCCGAGTCCACCTCCGTAAGAGCGCCGAGGAGGTCGCCGCTGAAGCGCGAGCGCGAGAAAGATGCCTACACCTCGGCGAAGGCAAGGTCGCTTCGCTGAAAAGATCAAGGAGATCGATGCCGCCAAGGACTCCAAGGCGGATTCGAGCTGAAATCACCACCTTGACGGAGACGTTGAAGGCGCCAAGGAGCGGAAGCGGGCCTGCTGGGAAGATCAAGGCCAATGAAGAACTGCTGTCGAATGTTGTGATTGCCTGTAATAATCTCGAGATAGCATAATGCATCGGGATGAAGGTCTTGTGGACACCGCCGCCGCATCCATAACGAGCCGATGGAGCTGGGATGGTGGATCTTGGTACTCCACCGATGAGAACCTCCAACCCAGCGCCAAAATCAGCCTGTTCTTCAAGGGCGGCCGACGGGCCTCCAGCTGCCCGGAGGAGATTCCAAAGCAATCGGCGGAGGAGTCGCGCCAAGTTTGCGCCGGGGCTCTCGTAAGGTGCCGATGAAAGTGGCCTTCCGCAACCCAAAGCGCCGATTTCACCAAAGTCCTCAAGTCTCTACCTCCATCCGCCGATGTTGAAGCGCCAAGGCCCTTGTCGCACCCATTGTGACAGGGTGAGCGGAGTCAAGAGGCTCGATGGCGACAAGGTGGACTAGGCCGCCAAGCTTATCTTTCTCTTGTCGCTGAGATCATGTTTAGGTGAAAAATCTATTAGATCCGCGACAATTTATTATGTAATATACACTATCTTAGGCAATCGAATGCAATGTTATTTTTTTACTCGATTTCTTCCCTTGTATGTTTATGCCCCACGCTTTTAGGGGAACTTGTCGCTGTAACACCTTTGCCACGAAGCGCCTGAGTGCGGAACTTCAGCAGCCTCGCCGGGCGATGTCGCCTCCGATTAAGCAACCTTGTCGCAACTAGTTGCAGCACGCTTAAGTTGTTGAGCGGACTCAAACAAAGTAAGGCGCTAAGCTAGTCGCGAGTCGGTTCCTCCGCGCAGGTTTTCCATACAAAGTACTATCGCTCGAGGAAGATAACTTAAAATTTAAAATTGGTCGATTAAACTTAGCAACTTAGCTTCTTCTGTTGTCCATTTCCGCAAGGCGAGTTCCTCAAGCGACGCTTGGTGGCCCACACCATTATCTTCTCCTTCCCCGGTTAACTTGTGGGTGGATGAACCTTCTTCTTGTTTGAGAAGAAAGAAGAGAAAATAAAGTTATGGAGCCTAGTGGCTCGTTATCGCCATCGGTGTGGATGCTGCACAAAATGTTAGAGAACACATGCATATAAGATTATGAAAGCATGTAATCGACAAGTTGTGCGCAACCCATAGGCTTTATCGATGCACGGGTCTCGCGCTCGCTTTGTACAAAGGATTACATGCAACAGCGGCAAGACTTGTATAAAGGGTGGCTGCCGAACGGGTTCCGCAATCGCGCTTTATGGGTAAAACTTATGAAGATGCGCTATATTCCAGGAATTGCTCACCGAGCGCCATCTTCGGTCTCAAGCGACAGCGCGGGCCTAGTGACTCGCTTCACCCGATAAGGGCCTTCCCACTTCAAGGCCAACTTGTTGGAATTCTTGGCAGTTTGAACGCTACCAAGAACAAGGTCGCCTTCCTCGAAGCTTCCGCATTAACTTTGCGGCTATGGTAGCGACGCAAAGCTTGCCGGTAACGAGCAGCTCAGACAACAGAGCTCGAAGACGATCCTCCTCGAGGCAGCAGCGTCATCTTGTCGCAGCTGCTCTTGCTCAAGCTCATCATAAGCGAGCACTCGAGGTGACCCGTATGCGAGGTCCATGGGGAGAACTGCCTCGCTCCATATACTAGAGCGAAGGTGTCCGCCAAGTGGCTCGATTTGGCGCCGCCCTGACGACCAAAGAACCACCGCAGCCTCGATCCAGCTTTCTTCCGCACTTATGCAGCCTCGTCGAAAGTTCTAGTCTTGAGTCCCCGCAGCACTTCAGCGCTTGTTTCTCTCGCTGACCGCTGCTTCTCGGATGAGCAATGTATAAAGCAGATCTTGGAGCCAAGATCTTGGGCGATCGCATGAAGGTGCAGCTCGGAACTGTGGTGCCGTTGTCGGTGATAATTCGTTAGGAATCCCAAAACGGCAAACAATTGACCAAGAACTTGATCGCCGATCGGTTGTCACCTTCCTCATGGTTCCACTTCCGCCACTTTGTGAACTTGTCGATTGCGACGCATAAGTACTCAAAGCCCTCGACAGCTCGGGGAAGGGGCCGAGGATGTCGAGCCCCTGCATCAAAAGGGCCAGGATAAAGGGATTGTCCGGAGAGCTTGAGCTGGTTGGTGTATCTGCTTGGAATGGAACCTGCATGCTTCACACTTGGTTACTTCAGTTGCATCCTCGAGGGCTTCGCCGAAGAAACCTTGCGGAAAGCTTTGCCGGCGAAAGTGCTCTTGCGCCAATGTGGTGACCACATATGCCTCCATGTATCTCTCGCCAACAGCTTCGGCCCATCTTCCCGCAAATGCACTTCAATTTCACTCCGCTGAGTCTTCTTCAGATAGGATGTTGTCAACAAACCGATACATACTTGACCGCCGGGCTACTTTTTCCGCTTCTTCTTGCTCTTCGGAAGTTCTCCGTCTCAAGGAAATGGACGATTTGTTGCGCCCATGCCGGAGCCTCGTGGCTCGACAACAAGGACTAAAGGCTCATCTACCATGCGGGAACATTAGCTTCCACGGCAAGAACTCGCGGTTCCGCCGAGTTGATGATCCCGCAAGCTTGCCGGAACAAAGCTTGTCGGGAGCGCTCGCTTCAACGAAACAAACCACAGGGTTTGTCGGAGCAGCATCGCTCCTCGCTGATATTTGCATTGATTTTAGGGACCTTCTTGGCGGCGGCTCCGTGGAGCTCGCGGAAAGTAGTCGCCGGAAACCAATTTTCTATTTTAGCTCTGTCCTCGCTGATGGTGTTACGGCTATTGAGTCAGCTTGAGCACAAAAATTCCTGGTTCCATGTGTAACTTAAGTGCGCACATTTGGAGAGGCCATCAGCTATATCATTCTCGAGCTCTTGAACGTGTTCCATTTGCAGTGCCTTCAAAGTGCTCTTCTAGCTTTCTCACTTCATCGACGAGGCTTCCATCAACGGACTCGATAATCTTTATTTACTTGGCGGACGACAAGTTGCGAGTCCCCCGACAATGAGCTTCTTGATCCCAAGGTCTACCGCAATCTCGAGACCGCAAGCAAACCTTCATACTCTGCAGATTGTTTGTTGCTTGTTCCTTGGGAAAGTGCATCCGACTATGTACTTGAGGTGCTCTCCGGTGGTGCGATAAGCAACACGCCGCACCGGGCGCTTTGCAGCGAGAAGGCACCATCAAAGTACATCAGCCACTCTTTATTTGCCTCCTTGACGGGATGCCCGCTCTCGAATTTCTTCATCTTATGCTACGCCCATTCAGCTATAAATTCTGCCAATGCTCGCTTTGATAGTTGAAGTGCTCTCAAACTTGAGACCAAAGCTTGATAGCCCAAAGGCCCACTCGACAATTCCGCCTGCTGCTTCGGATTTTGCAATATCCTCTTCAGCCGGAAAGCGAGTGACAACTGTTATCTCATGTGCTTGGAAGTAATGGCGCAGCTTTCGAGGCCATGAGGAGGCCGAAAAGCAGCTTCGCACACCGTAGTACCTTGACCTAGCCCCTTCGTAAGGGAACCGACAAAGTAGACCGGGCGCTGCACCATCTTTTTCTCAGATATTGTCGCAACCCTGACCGATCCGTCCTTGTCGGGACCAGAGCTTGATGGCGAAGCCCCGCTTGTCGCTGGATACGCCCCGCCTCGGTTGCCGGCTCATCATCCGCCTCCTCTCCGCTATTAACGCAGCACTAACCACTTTGATTGGTTGCCGCTATATACAGCAGCAACTTCTCTTGTGGCCTAGGTGCGACAAGTATTGGAGTGGAGGACAGGTATCTCTTCAAGTCTTGCAGCGCAGCCTCCGCTTCGGGAGTCCATTTCATTGGGCCTGCCTTTTTCAAAATTTTGAAAAATGGCAGGGCGCGCTCAGCAGACTTAGAGATAAACCTGCTAAGAGCGGCCACGCAACCTGTAAGTCTTCTCACATCCTTGACGCGCTTTGGTGCTTCAATCTGTTCAATGGCCTTGATTTTGTCGGGATTGGCTTCAATTCCCCGTTGAGACACAAAGAACCCGAGAAGCTTGCCGGAAGGGACCCCAAACACACACTTCTCGGGGTTGAGCTTGAGGTTGATCTTGTGCAGATTTGAAAAAGTCTCATCCAAATCTTGAACTAGAGTTGCTTTGCCCTTGCTTTTGACCACTATGTCATCCATGTAGGCTTCTACATTTCTGTGTATCTGTGGCTCAAAGGCATCATGGACTACTCTTGCAAAAGTAGACCTAGCATTCTTCAAACCGAAAGGCATCCGTATGAAGCAGTACGTGCCACATGGTGTAATGAATGCGGTTTTCTCTTCATCCTCTTCTGCCATGAAGATCTGATGATATCCTGAATATGCATCAAGAAATGAAAGCAGATCACATCCAGCCGTGGAGTCAACAATCTGGTCGATACGTGGCAAGGGAAATGGGTCTTTGGGACAAGCTTTATTAACATCTGTGAAGTCAATACAAAGTCTCCATTTCCCATTGGCCTTGCATAACCACCGGATTGGCCAACCACGGGATGGAGTACCGACAAGGCCCGCTGCTTCCAACTTCTTGATTTCTTCCGCTATGAATCTTGGCGCCCACCGCCTGCTTCCTAACTTTTTGCTTGACGGGCGCGCTGTGGGGACAGATAGCTAGGTGGTGCTCAATTACTTTCGGGAACACCGGGATGTCGATGGTTGCCATGCAAACACATCGACATTCGCCCGCAGAAAGCAACGAGCTCGCCTTCCTATTTAGGGTCAAGCGTGGCAATCGATGGTGAAGGTACCACCAGTGCCGCCCTCCTTGGCGGCACCTTCTTGGTCTTGGCGGAGCTGCCATCGCCTTCTTGCACTTGCCGGTGGAGCTCGATGGAAAGCGCCCTCGACGGTAGCGCAGCACCAAGAGGTGCGCTTGCGGAGTGGGCATCGAGCTCTTGCCGGACTTGGTGGTCTTCTTCTTCCCCGGAGCTTCAATGCAAGTGGTTTGCTATCCGTCGCGGCTGCTGCATCCCGGTAATCTTGTCGGCGCAGATAAGCGCATCCTTCTTGTCGCCATGGATAGAAATGACGCTTATCGGGCCGGGCATCTTGAGTAAGTTGTAAGCATAATGAGAGGCGGCCATGAACTTGGCGAGTGCCGGACGCCAAGTATGCCATTGTAGGGCAATGGGAAATCGGCAACGCCAAACGTGACCTCTCGGTTCTGAAGTTGAGCTCGCGCCAAATGTTACCGCAACGTGATCTTCCTTTGGGCTTGCTCCTTCCCGGTTGATTCCTTGAAAGTACCAGTCTCTTCGAGCTCATTGTCGTGGATTTGAAGCTTTTGGAGCACCGCAGAGGAGATCAGGTTCAGCCGCCCCGCCACAACCAACATCTTTGTGACCTTGAGGTTGCGGATGGTTGGTGAGACCAACATCGGCAAGCACCCGACCGCAGTTATGCGATCGTGGTGATCCTCAATGTCAAAGATGATGGGCGGCTGGACCACTTCGAGGTTTGCGCGACTCTATGGATGGTTCTCGCTGCATTAACCTCACGATCCATTACTTGAGTTGGCGGTGCGAGGTATGCAGAGAAGCACCACCGCCAACGCAAAGAACCTCCGCTGCCTTCAAACTCCTGCTCATCAGCTTCATCATCTTCCATGTCTTCGCCATCTTCATCTTCGCCTTCTTCCTTGTCGCCGCGGGAGGTCTGTCTCCTTGCCGCTGCTTGGCCTTGCCGCGGCGTCCTCCCCGATCGGGTCTCTTCTTACTTGCTGCACCTGCATCTTCCTGGGCTTTCTCCTTGTCTCGCCGCTCGTATTCAGCCCTCGGCAGCTCAACAAGCTGCTCGACTTTCTTGCAGCTCTAGAGATCGTGGCCCTTGGTGCGGTGGATCTTACAGTACTGCTTGTTGGAGCTGTCAGGCTTATCGGCGGCCGCCACAGCTTGGCGGTCGTTGTTAGCGGCAACCTCCTTGCTGGAGCTACCAGCCTTGGCTTTGTTGGCGGCACCATCCTTGCCGGACTGCTCGACAACTAGTACTTCTTGGTTTTTCTTCTTTCTGTTGTTTCGCCGCCGGCTCTTCCTTGCCGGGGCGGTCTCCTCACTATCAGACTCTGCTCCCACATTCTCTCCTTGGAGTCTTCTTCCTTCTTCAAGCAAGGCACACTTGTCGGCTAGGGCGTAGAGCTCACGACGCCTTTCACTTTGCACATCGCCATCTCCTCCTCATCCCGCGGTTTCGCACATTCTCGATGAAATGCACCGATCACCGCGCAGGGTGGACATCCGGGATGTTGTAATGCACACGGCTGAATCTCGGATAATTTTGCGCAGGACTCTCCTTCCTTCTGGGCGAGTAGGTGAAGGTCACTCTCTTGGCCATGAGGCTTGTGGCCGCCTGTGAAGGCGCCGACAAACTGGTGGCACAAATCCTCCCAAGAAGAAATAGAGCTGTCCGGCAAGTGCTTGAGCCAAGACCTGACGTTTGGCTTGAGCACCAGAGGGCAATAGTTGGCAAGGATCTTGTCATCTCGTCCCCCCGCAGCCTGCACCGCGATGGTGTAGATGCTGAGGAACTCCGATGGGTGTGTCCTACCATCATACTTCTCCAAAGACATCCGCTTGAAGTTTTTCTTGTCGGGCCACCGGACTTGCCGCAGCTCACGAGTGAACGCAGGGCAACCTATCACAGACTGCAAGTCGCCTGGTTCTCTAGCGCATGCATATCGACAAGGCCCGCGCGCTGGTCGGATTGACGACGCTTTCTTCGCGCCGATACGGGTTCGAAGCGCCTTCTTCTTGCCGCTCAAGAACTTGGCGCTGGTCGCGACGAGCTCGCGGATCCGACGACGCTGTGGAGTCGCTGCCGAGGTAGATCCGCGAAGTCAGCGATCTTGGCCTTCGGAAGGGGAGTGTATGGTGGCTGCACCCCGCAAGTCTCGCCGCCATCGGCTCGTGCCTTGTCGCTTGCCGTGGCTGCGAGGCGCTTGGTTGCCGCGGACGCCGCCGCTGGCAAAGCCGATGAGGCTCGATGGTGGCCCTCCATTCGCCGACCTTGTCGGCCGCTGGAGGATAGTCTAGAAGTAGCTGGGCTCGCCAAGGCTTCGCTGGTGTGGTGGTGGCAATGGCGACGAAGCGAGGAACGGATGTGCTCGCACTCTAACCAAGTTAGAGGAGCAGCATCCCGCCTAAGCGATCGCATCCACTCGCACCGCATGCGGGTGTGCATGCGGTCTCGAGGGCCTCGGATCCCCAGCTTGGCCTTGATCCAACGAGCGATGGTGCCGCGAGCATCATGACGCCGCCGGTCCCGCGCCTCGATAAGGACGCGGTGCGGACTCAGACGCCGACGCTGCGCTGCCTTGTCCTTGGACTGGCGGCGCTAGGGCTCTCGACGACGCTTCGCTCTCCGCTAGCAGTTTCCCCACCACCGACAGCCCGGTGGTGGTGGGTTCGACGCGACGGTCTCTGCTGCTGCCAAGACTTCTTCTTCGCGCCATGTTGACGAAGATGTTGATGAAGAAACTGCTCGTGTGAACACCGGATCGGGTTCACACAGCCTCGACGCCCCCTACCTGGCGCGCCAAAGATGTCGGGGAAGCTGATCGTGTCCCGCGAACACCTATGGGACCTGGTCCCTTGTGGTTCGGAGGGGGCGGAGATTGCACAAAGAGCGGATCAAGCGATGCACACGAGCAGATTTACCCAGCTTCGAGCTCTCCGAGAGATAATACTCCTACCGCTGCTTTGTGGATTATATTGTGTTCTTACTAGGGAGCAATGGGAGCTACAAAACCTAGCCCGAGTGTGGTCTCGTATGAGTAGAATGAACTAAGTCGGAGTTGAACCGAACCCTTTCACGCTGCACTTGGGCCTCCTTTATAGGCACAAGGGGTCACCACAGTGGCAAGTAGAAAAGGGTAAGATAGTAAAACAGAGGTTGGTACACCGCTTTGTACAAAGGTACAAGTGATCTATACCTAACTCGACGGCAAGGGATAAGAATCATAAATGCCCGCCTCATCGCCGCCCGAACAAAGGTAACAGGACCGCTGGCGCGCTCCGCTTGCCATGATGGTAGCTTGTCGCCGCTTATCGCTGCTTCCCGCTGGCTGCACAGCCCGTCGACACGCGTGCTTGGGAAAGCCCCATGGCGATCGCTTGGCGGATGAGCTGGAGCGGAGATGAAGAGAGGTCACTTGTTGCGGCGAGCACCTTGTCGCGGCAAGGTTCTTGTCACGCCGGGAGCTTGTCGCCACAAGCCTTCCCGGCAAGCTCCTCTTGCCGGGTCTTGTTTTTTGTGCCCCGAGGCCTTCCCGGCAAGCTCCTCTTGCCGGGCCTTGATTACTTTGTTCTTGAGCGGCTCCAAAGGTGCCGCCGAGGATCTTGGCGGTCACCAGGCCAGTCACGCTGCTGGTGTGCTGATTGTTGTCCAGGCACGAAGTTCGGGATACTAGGGTACCCCTACTCTAGTACCCCGACACACCACATCACGTATATCCAAAGTTGTGCGACCTTTTTTTCTCAAAGAGCGTGTTGGAGCCCGTGCAACAACCACACAAGTTGCACGTACACATAACACATTTACTAGTAATAAATTCTAAAGACAAATGCCAGTATGCCACACAAGTTCATCTCCAACTCATGTGATAAATTTGTGCACGACTAGTCTACATATATTCACAGCGCTACCGTTCACAATTACCATACTCCACTTACACGTTATAGATGGGCTACATGTCCTCCTCCAGGTTCTAGTCCCAAGTGTTCTTCATGGATGGCACGATCCATAGCGGTGGGCAACGGGAATCATTGTCGCAGCTTTCTAGTCCGATTCCACACGATGGAGACTCGTCCAAGATGAAGCGGCATAAATCAGGGATAGCGGTCCTAGCATGTCGCTCATCCGGCGTGCGCATCAAGACACAACCATGCTTCATGAACGGCAGGCCTTTCGTGGTCGTGGCACGGAAGGTGGCATCCGCTTCACAATGGGGTAGCTGTCCCCGATGAAAAGCGTACTTCCAAGAGTGTTCCTCGGCACCCACGTAGCATCACGGGGTCGAACTCGGCACCATTCATCCGTACACGCGCATCCCAGATCTGGACACATGGTGACATACATAGTCAAGGTCCATGCATAATAATGTTGTGCTCAAATGTGGCGGTCAGAATCAGGCAAAGAAATAGTACTACTCCGATAGAGGAAGTAAAATAACTGCTTATTATATATAGCCACTCTTGGCTACATGGATGAGATAGTAAGACATGGAAAAACAAAATGGTGGCAGCTAGTGGGTTCAAGTCTTCAAGGGCCTAGCTAGCTATACGCGCCCTCAAAGGTAAAAGTACTCCTACTAGTACTACAAAGTATACTACTAGTACAACAATGAAAGAGAAGGCGAGAGGGTTAAAAATGGAATACCGGTAGATGGTGACGGTCCGATCGTGGTAGATTGTGTGACCATGTTGCACATCGGTGGTACCATGGGTAACGATCGCTAAGATAGTTGATCCCAATATGCCAAAGTCAGCTACAAGGTTCCGTGTTAGACCGAATCGCGGATGCAAATGCACATCCAGATCGGCGATCTTATTTTGATCGGGGATGACCGGTCCTCGCAAAATAATGGAGTATCGTTAGGGATGCAAATGATGGTTTGTGCGTTCCGCTTGTAATCTCCCGCACCGTAGGATGTCAACCAGATGAAACAAGTCCCCGGCTTGTCACCGCAAGATGCGCCCTAGATGGCGCACGGCGCCTTCGAACGTAGGGTACAAATCTGCCGCCGCCAACATGCGCCACCGCCACATCGCCTCCTGCATTGATGGCAATCCTTATGTCGAACACCGCGATGAGATAGTAATCGCCGAGCCGCGCCGCTTTGTCGGCGGGTCCACAATTGCTATCTTCTTCAATCTCATGTAGGCATCATCATACGATTCTTGCCCAGCCAGTCCGGAAGGCCGATCCCAATGGTGGAGAAGGGTCTCACGGAACGACCGCACCATCGTGGATGTTGTGCAAAATCATGGTGGTATCCGCCGAGGTATGCAAGCCAATCTTCGCTGGCACCCACCTGCACCTATATATAAGATGTGGGCAGCGGAGAAATTACGGATGGAAATGGAATAACTAAGTACTACATGATCAAACTCCATTACTGACCTGCTCATCGGACAAAATCCGACTACCTCTCAACGTCGTCAACTCTAGCGGAGTCAACGTGCAACCATGGCCAGGGAGCAGTGGATTGTTCAAAGAATTGTCCCATAGAAGAACCTTCTCCTCGAGGACGAATGGAAGACCAACACGCATGTCCTTTTCCCAAGCCTGTTTAAGCAGCATCTTGAAAAAGTTGGTGCAGGAAGCACCGAGTCTTGCGGCGGTGAGGACGTCGGAGCGGCGTGCGATTTCTCCCAGAGAATCATCGTCCAAGGTCTCCCAGCCCCGACGAGGAGGAGAACTGCCTGGCGAATCCATGGGAGCAGCGACGAACTGCCTTCTCTTCGGGGGGAGGGGAACTGGCGAGGAGGAGATAAGAGCGTAGTAACCGCAGGCCTCGCCCTTCCAATCTGTAGATCGCTCCTCGTCAAGGGGTGAGGCTATTATTTACTACTAGTACTAGCATTATGGAACGTTATGGGATTGCATTATTCTGTAAATAATAGCACTAGTAAGAAAATTTTGGCACTAGGTAGTAGTTTTTGGCATGGATTAAGAAATTTTGGTATGTTTTTGCCATTTTTGTACACGCCAACTAGTGTCAAAAAACGTCATTACATTATGTGATTTGAGGAGTACGATTGCATTATAGCAAAGTATTAGTACTACTTTTCTCAACTAGTAGTGCAATGTATCGCATTTCTAGTCTAGTCTAGTATAGTGCACCAGTTTTGAACTCTTGAATCTCGGGGCTAAGGAGCTACAGCTTGAAGTGGAGGGTACTATCGTTTCTCTCGAACCATCGATGTACTATCAATGTAGGGAAGTACACCTGTAGTGGCCTAGTGGGTACTCTCGGTGCTCTATTCAGCCGCTCCTCTCATGTAGATGGCCTACTCAGCCGCCTCCTCTCACGCACACACTAGCATCCTGCTTATCGGCGACTGTTATCAAGGGGCGTAACATTTGAGTTATTTGATACAAATGAGACTAGACTTTTCGCTTCCATTTGTGGAGGTGTAATGGATCTCGTTGAACTTTGTTAGTAGTTCCTTCTTTATGAATGAGATGAAGCAAAGCTTTTGCCTCCGCTTCAAAAAAAAACACGCCAAGAGGAATTTCTTTTATAGTAGAGCCGATAATGGAGTGAAGTCCATGCATGCAACACCACAAGCTACAGAGTAGTAGTAGAGCACTTTACGTACAGAACCATATTGCACAGTTCCCAATGCCCCGCCAGGCTTTTCCTGCTCCTCGAGCTTAATTGGGAGGCGCTAGTTTAAATATGCTACTAGCTGGAAGCTGCAAGCGAGGTGCGGCTAGCGCAAGCATGCGAGCCACGGATGCTGGGAAGGAAAACCCGCTCACGTGGCTAGGCTGTCCAAAGGCACCCGAATATGGGGTTTAACGTCCGCTTGACTTGAAAACTCAAACTACCCGTAAAATATTGGCTCGCAGCCAAGTGTAGTAGTACTATTTTTTAAAGGTCCGCCGTATGCTCGCCGGATCGAACCCACAAAACGAGGTATACACTCCCGACCACTAGTAGTACTCGCTGGAGTACAACGCAACCTAGAATCGCTTTTGTCGCTAGTAGTACATACATTGTTCCTTACAAGAACCCCTAAGAGCATGGTTAATAGTATAGCCAGCTGCTGGCTATAAGCCAGTCCCATGTCATCTACAGCCCATCTTATAGCCAACATGTAGTACTCCCTCCGTCTAGGTGAATAAGTCATCTTAGATTCTGCACCGTGACCAAGGAGGAGGGGAAAACTAGAGAACTTAATGTTTATTTGCTAATTAATAGAATTGCATGCAATGAATTAACCACTGCATGTCGTGTTTGGTAGTCTCAAGTCATTAAAAGCATGCACACCCACATATCTTATTGGTTGATATGTCAAGAAACAAGAAACAAGGTAGAAGTTAGTGCACCACGCCTAAGTGTTTTGGGATTATTTGGTTTTCATAAGATGACTTACACACCTAGACGGAGGGAGTAGTTTATTTCTTATAGCCCGCTGACTCAGCTCTATTGTACTTGCTCTAATAATGCAAGAAACCACTAAAATGCCAAGAAACTACTACCACTTGCATACGTGGCCGACTTAAGATAAGACTACCTTATCAACCATTGTACATGCTCTTACCAACAAAATCCTCGAGTGACCTCCTACCTCCGCCCGTCCACCTAGTCATCCTCGGCCGTGGACGCAGCCTTCACCGCCGCGGCGTAGGCGAGGTCAAACCGCCAGCTGTGCGGAGCCCATGTTGCGGCAGCCCGGATGCCAGCTCCGTCCGGCGCTCATGCCGCTAGCTAGCCAAGATAGCTCCGCCCAGCTGCTTTCTCGTAAGGTTTGCTAGTTAGATTGGCACGGCATGACGACTTGCTTGCTCAGCGTGCAAGGCTAAGGCCAGCCATCCGGCCGAGCGAAGGCGCGGCGGGCGGCTTGCTCGCCATGAGTCACGCCGGGCCAGCATGCCAACCCTGCGGAGGAGGCGGCAAGGTCCGACCCATCCGGAGAGCGGCGGCCAACTCGCCATCACCGGCGCCACCAACGAACACGCATCAAGATCTGTTTGAAGTAATGTTCAGGAAAATAATGATTTGAGGGGAATAACAGGATAGAAAGTCAGATGTGGGTCTCTCGTGTCAACGGTCAAACAAAATGTGTTGGTTTAAGCTGCCTCGTCAGCACGGACATGTGGGCCAACCCTGTCATAAATGGGTTTAAACGAACCTAATCGGTAGGAGTATTAGGTAGTTTTTGGCGTGGATTAAGAAATTTTGGGTATGTTTTTGCTATTTTTTGTACAATAGATTCTTCCTAGGGCTGGTTGAAAGTGGTAGTTTTTTGTTAAATACTGTACATATTGTAAGTAGGAGTGAAAGTTAAGCTTTGGAAGCCAATAAGCAAGGCTAGTTACATAGTGCATATGTGTACATGATTGAAAGTAAATATCAACCATGAGCGACTAATATCTTGATGGAAAACTCAAAACTATAGAATACTTGGAAAAGAAATGCATGGTTGGAAATACTAGCAATGTTCATGTCCGTTGCAACGAATCATAATTAGAATAATACTTATTCACAAACTTGGTACAAAACACTCTAATTTTGATATACATATGTCACTAGAGATATATTATGTTTCAATTAGAATATATTCCTTGGGCTGTTTTGGTGAGGTCGGGGAGGGATGTGGTTGGTTTTAAGATACTAATTATGGGTTTTTCTGCAAATTGGTAGACAAGTGGGATGTTGGTGAGAAAAGGCAACAACTTACCTCACAATCGTTAGATGTAGATCTAATGGTCGAAACGACGGATGGCGTATACACCAAAGATCACCAACTTAGTCTTGTGTAGGAGTATTAGCAAGATCCGCGCATTGCACGGAACATCAAGATGCATTTTTTATAAAACACTTGTTGTGATTGACCCTTGCGGGAGTAATCCCATGTGTAAAAACTAATGATATCTCGAGAAATATGAGATAAGGTGAAGAGGAGTTGGGTGTGGTGGTGGTTGGTGGTCGGACTGAGCGGAGGCATGGGGATTGGCGACGCCGGCAGCGGCCACCACGCCAGTTTGTTCCAGAGGCTTCCTTTCTTAATTGCTCAACAATGAGGTTTGTTGGAGATAAGGATGAACGAGGGAAGGCCTTGTCTGCAAATGTGGAGAGGGGCCCGAGTATCTTTTAGTTTAATTTCCATCCGTCAGATATAGATCGGACGGTCTATATTGCAAGATGGCACACGTACCATCATCACCAACTCGGTTTTTTATAAGAGAAGAAATATAAGCATGGAGATACAAACGTATTATCGATACTTGCTTCCGTAAACTAGAATCTACATTCTATTCAATGCCTCGGCATGTGGGGCCTTAGCACAATGACTTCTCGACTGTGTAAAACAAAGATTTTCCCGTCGCCGACAAGGAGGGGTTGACGGCGGCGCGCTTTTTGGCTTGCTCTAGTCCTAGTAGTCATACTAGGTGGTCTAAGCACGTAGATTTATTCTTTTTCACGCCTCGTGTTCGCCAGATCGCCACAACTGTTGATGAATAGACGGTAAGTTATTCACGGGAAACCCTTGTTGAGCGTGGTTTACGAGAGAGAGAGAGAGACAAGCAGCGTGTGTGATATGTTAGAGACTGAGGCAATGATAATGATTCTTTGTGTCTATGTGTGTGGAGGATAGAGAGAAACATGTACATGGGGCTTTGTGTTGTGTAACATGGAGACACATATACATAATTAGAGAGTGAGTGTGTGAGATACACATGCGGACATGAGGAGGGATGAGGATCCTGTAAATGGGTGTTTGTGCGTGTCTGTGTGTTTTTTCAAGGCTTGTGTGTGAGAGGAGAGAGTGTATGTGGAGTAGAGAGACCACTGATGATGTAAACCTAGTATAAGGAAGGGGAATGGTGTGACATGTGTAGTAGCGAGATAGCACGGGTGGGCGGGGAGCAGACTATTTGGAAGAGACATCGAGTGTGTGTGGGAGAGGCGTGTGAGAGCGAGAGAAAGAGAGAGCTAGCGACGGAGAGTGAGAGAGGAAGAGAGGGCGAGAGGGGTCGTTTGTGTCCATAAATGGCGATAGATAGGGAGACAATGTTGATGTTGTCCAAATTGGCCTATGAACGGAGACGCAAGGGAAGCGAGTCATCGTGTGTGTGATAGGGACTTCATGAGAGATCTAGAATAGATGGTGTAGATAATAATGTGCTAAATCGAGAACGATTATATATTAGGGAGCTATGCAAAGAGTCACGACATATATGTATACAGGGAAGGAGTCAAGGGTCCGCATGTGGGAGAGATAGAAAGAGGAGAGTGGTGCACAAGGAGACAAAGTGTGCTTTTTTGCAATGGGGGTGGTGTGTGAGGTGAGTGCGCGAGAACCACATAACTAGGGAGATAGACGTTTGGGGGCAACGTTTTGTGTGTATGGGAAATATACACTTTACATAGTGCGTGTGCTTGGGTAAGAGAGATAGCGGGAGACCAAGAGAGTGAGGGAAGAGATGTGTGCATGCCAGAGAGACAAAGTGATAGAGACCTATGTTGGGGTCCGGACTTTACAAGAGAGAGGGGTGTTAATGTGCTCGTGTGTTGGTGTTTGGGGGAGATAACGACTTCTCTATGTGTGTGTGTGTTTGGTGGTGGTGGTGGGGGGGTGTTGACTTCAGATAAAGAGTGAGGTGTCTATATTTGAGGGACTTTAGCTTAATTGAGATATTGTGCACTCATGGTTGATCAATTTGTTTCACAGTTTGTACTATGAGATAACGATACTTTTGAACATGCGTGATATACCTTGATGTACCAGAATTACAAACCTAAGATTGGAATTTTGGAATTCTACTCCATCATTAGCTTTTGTAATACATTTAAACGGAGGTACATTTTTTTAAGCCGGGATTTTGTGATTTCAAATTCATATATCAAACCTAGAGATATACACATACGGGCATGTTCAAACTTTATAATCATCCACTTCATTCATACACATACACATTTTTTGCTTTTGTCATCATATTTAGGATAAACACATTTGGAATTTCATTTGAATTGGACCGTATGATGGTATTTGCTTGTAGTAGCTAAATGATCCATATTTGAATTGAATGGATGATACGTCCATTTTGCATCATGCTTTTATATCAATATTTATTGCATTATGGGCTGTTATTACACATTATATCTCAATACTTATGGCTATTCTCTCTTATTTTACAAGGCTTACCATGAAGAGGGGGAATGCCGGCAGCTGGAATTCTGGCTGGAAAAGGAGCAAACATTGGAAACCTATTATGCACAACACCAAAAGTCCTGAAACTCCACGAAACAACTTTTTGGATTTATTAAGCATTTATGAGTGAAAGAAATAGGCCAGGGGGCCCACACCCTGTCTAGGGGATGAGGGCGCCTCGGCGGGCGCGCCCTCTGGTAGGCCTCCGCGCCCATCTTCGCTATATCATCACTTTTACCCCGGAAAAATCGTGGGCAAGCTTACGGATTTAAACTCCGCCCACGAGGCGGAACCTTGGTGGAATCAATCTAGGGCTCTGGCGGAGCTGTTCTGCCGGGGACACTTCCCTCCGGGAGGGGGAAATCATCACCAACGTCATCACCAACGATCCTCTCATCGAGAGGGTCAATCTTCATCAACATCTTCACCAGCACCATCTCCTCTCAAAACCCTAGTTCATCTCTTGTATCCAATCTTGTATCAAAACCACAAATTGGTACCTATGGGTTGCTAGTAGTGTTGATTACTCCTTGTAGTTGAGCTAATTGGTTTACCTGGTGGAAGATCATATGTTCAGATCCTTTATGCATATTATTACTCCTGTGATCATGATCATGAATATGCTTTGTGAGTAGTTAAGTTTGTTCCTAAGGACATGGGTGAAGTCTTGCTATTAGTAGTCATGTGAATTTGGTATTCGTTCGATATTTTGATGAGATGTATGTTGTCTTTCCTCTAGTGGTGTTATGTGAACGTCGACTACATGACACTTCACCATTATTTGGGCCTAGAGGAAGGCATAGGGAAGTAATAAGTAGATGACGGGTTGCTAGAGTGATGAAGCTTAAACCCTAGTTTATGCGTTGTTTCGTTAGGGCTGATATGGACCCATATGTTTAATGTTGTGGTTAGGTTTACCTTAATACTCCTTTTTGTAGTTGCGGATGCTTGCAATAGGGGTTAATCATAAGTGGGATGCTTGTCCAAGTTAGGACAGTACCCAAGTGCCGTCCACCCACATATCAAATTATCAAAGTACCGAACGCTAATCTTATGAACGTGATGAAAACTAGCTTGACGATAATTCCCAATGTGTCCTCGGAGCTCCTTCTTCATTATTAGAATTTGTCCAGGCTTATCCTTTGCTACATAAAGGATTGGGCCACCTTGCTGCACTTTATTTACTTTATTTACTTTTTACTAGTTACTATTTATCTTATCACAAAACTATCTATCACCTACTATTTCAAAGTGCTTGCGAGAGAAAACCCATCGAAAACCGCTTATCATTTCCTTCTGCTCCTAGTTGAATTCGACACTCTTACTTATTGAAAGGACTACGATAGATCACCTATACTTGTGGGTCATCAAGACTCTTTTCTGGCGCCGTTGCCGGGGAGGCACACGAGGTGCCCATGAGACACGGGGGCGCGCCCTTGTGGTTTTGATACAAGATTGGATACAAGAGATGAACTAGGGTTTTGAGAGGAGATGGTGCTGGTGAAGATGTTGATGGAGATTGACCCCTCTCGATGAGAGGATCGTTGGTGATGACGTTGGTGATGATTTCCCCCTCCCAGAGGGAAGTGTCCCCTGCAGAACAGCTCCGCCAGAGCCCTAGATTGATTCCGCCAAGGATCCGCCTCGTGGCGGCGGAGTTTCGTCCCGTAAGCTTGCCCATAATTTTTTCCAGGGTAAAAGTGATGATATAGCAGAAGATGGACGCTGGAGGCCCACCAGGGGGCCTAGGAGATACGGGTCGCTGCCTGTGGGGGGCGCGCTCTGCCTCCTGGACAGGTGTGGGCCCCTCGCCTATTTCTTTTCGCTTCATAAATTTTAATAAATCCAAAAGATTGTTTCATGGAGTTTCAGACTTTTGAGTTGTGCGGAATAGGTTTCAACGCTTGCTCCTTTTCCACCAGAATTCCATTGCCAAGATTCCCCTCTTCATGGTAAACCTTGTAAAATAAGATAGAATAGCCATAAGTATTGAGATATAATGTGTAATAACAGCCCATAATGCAATAAATATTGATATAAAAGTACGATGCAAAATGGACGTATCAATGGACAATCTAAGTTTCGAGTTGGAGACACTGATTTTCAAAACTTGCAAAAAAAAATTGCGTGCAAAACAAACAAATTGTCGGCCATGATATCATAGTCGGCCATACAAGAGAAGAATACTTATAATTTTAGGCGCCAAAAGCTTTCAAACTTACCGCTCACATCGAAATATCACGCGCCCGAAAGTTTAGCCCTGCGATATTCCTGTTTTACCCCTGCCACATGAACGGAAAATGGCTGCTTTGTTAACTCCATTGTTTTCCCTCTTTGCCCCCAACATTCTTCCCCAGAGCCCTCCCTTCCCTCCCCGACCCCAACCACAAGAAGTCAGCCGAATCTAGTCCTCCGCCGCAGTGGACCTCACATCCCGCCGGATCTACCTTCCGCACCTTGGAACCCCTAACCGCCAACTCACCACTTCACCGAGCCGCTTCAACGATCGGTTTGTCCACCGCTCCAGATCTCCTTGACCGCCATCATGGTCCACCGACCGATCTGCTTAACCGACGCCTCGCCCACCACAACAGAGGCTCTTCATCGACTTCGCCCTCCCTTCGCTGCCCTTCATACAAGCTCGCTCGCCGCAACAGATCCGCCTCACCGAAAGCATCTGTACAATGCGCCTCACCAAGCCTTCGCCCACTACACCGGACCCGCTTCCACGGACGCCATATTCAACTCCACCGCCCCGCTTACCGATGCCGCAGCCTCATCAAAGTTATTTCGATTTGTACTCCTTCGGTTTTCTCTTTATCGCAACTGTTCACTTACCATAGATGAGCTTTCTTGTATGTCGACAGCGCCGCAACCATAGCACCGTGAGCCGCTTCAGCGATGGCGCATCGCCGCCCAAACTCAATCGCAACACGAGCACCATCGACGCATCCTTAGCTATCAAGTATGACAACGGTACCCATACGCCGAGAATCAGTACTATTATCCAACGGCGGCACCTACGCTCACTTTCCTAGCATAAGCACCGCACCTTTGAATTTCTTCAGGCATCATTCAGTTTTTCATGAGACGCGTTATTCGCTTGCACCAGAGGGCCATACTTCGTAGTGAACATGTTACATGTGCTAAATTACATACCAAAGGCACATATAGTTAATATGTTTTAGTTTTGTTCGATGCCACCTGCTGGTTCCATCGATCGCTTAATGTTCTCTATGCTTAATTACACATCAGCAAACTAGCATGTGGTTCCACCGCTTTTGTTCGCTTTTACCCTACATTTTCTCGATGCTAGCTATTACATCACCGCTCCGAGCCTCTGCTCATTACTTGTTTGTGTGTTCTTGATCTTCCCAAGTTGCATGACTAATTTCATGCTTCTATTAATTATGGAGCTGCCAACCCCATCAAGCATAATATTTGTTCTTTTGGGGCTGGCACCTCGAACAAGCATAAAAATAGAGGGAAGCAGATATATTGTCATGTATGCACACACCCTTCTTTCATTAGTTTATATGAAGCCACACTGTTAAGTGTTTTCTCAGATTATTTCAACTGCATAGATGCCTTGGCAACTTAAATATAGCGGTTGTACACTCCCTTTCAACTAGGGATGTCAACTGGGTCCGGTTTAATCCCGATTAAAGTCCACTAGTGGTATGATAGTTCAAAAGAGTTTTTTTTTTGAGGAAAATGAACTAGGAGGTAGCAAAACTAACTAGATGGGATCATGGATTTCGTTTATTTTCCACTTACATCCCTAGTTTCATCTTACCATTTTAGTTTCTTTTCGCTGATGCTGCTTCAAACCATTTAAATATAGTTTGCCATGCTCGCAATAATTCGTCTGTTGCTTACCATGTAAGCTACTCGCCTGGATCATACGATAACTATCTCTTATCGATGTCGAGAGGAAACCTTTCAGGATGCCGCTCACACTAGGACACAATGTACAACCCCAGAATCTATTTGTGGAGGCAAGGCGCCATCCATGTTACCAGATGGTAGCAGTTCAGAGGCAACACCGCGGAGAGCAATCTCGAGCACGATATTATAGTGCTTGAGGCTCTACTAGAGGCAGAAAGAGATGGTGTGGCTGCCATGAATGAGGTATTCTCTATCTTGAGGCTGGAAATTATGGAATTAGCGGCACGCATTATGCAAGCAACCCAAGAATTGGAGGAAGTAAGAATGTTGCATTTGAAGACGGAGGAGGTCCTGCTGTTTCTGCTATCTGAAGCCCAAGATAATCCCGGTTCTTCTTTACATACCACTTGAAATTTTCATTAGATTATTGTATTTGCATGTTGTGTCATGTCTCTGAATGGATTATGTTGCAAGACCCCCTATGTTGTCCATGTGTTGTAATGATCCGAATTTTTTAGGCGAGGTAATCCTCAGTACTTGTATGATTGACATAAGGTGAACTGTTTTCGTGTGAGCATATTGTATTGGATGAAATAACTGTTTGACTCAGAGTGTATCCAACCTACTGAATTCGAAGATCATGGCATTTCTAAATCATAATCATATATAAAGGTGGAATAAATCTTTGTTGTGGTTTTGAAGAAATAAATAAAAAAAGTATAATTATCTGTGGATATTCGTAATCACATACAAATTGGATTTGAATTTAGGTTGCTGTGTCCTGTGGCAAACGTGAATGCTAATTCTCCCAAGTTTTGAACGGTTGCTAAACACCCACTATAATTTGTGGGCTTCCAAGCAAGTGTTTGCAAAATGGAAATTACCGCTCACCCCGACACTTGACATCCTTATCGGCTGGATTTACACCGCCGATAGGGGTAGACTAGTAACTTCAATCGACGTGACACGACGGCCTATGATCCATTCAGACACGGTGGGCGCCAAACGGGCGGCAAAACTCATTTGATTCAAGCTCGTCCGAAAGACATGTGTCTCTTCCTCCATTTCCCCATTCATACACGGTGGGCGGCAAAACAAACTCTCCTCGTCCGAAATCGATGTAGGCTTATATTTTAAATAGGGGCAGATGTGTAACTTCCATCAGACGTGACACAACCGCCCTACCTATCAGCCCCGTTCATACACCATGGGCGCCAACCATGGGCGGCAAAACACCCTCTCCTCGCTCGAAATCGATGTAGGCTAATATTTTAAATAGGGGCAAATGTGTAACTTCCATCAGACGTGACACAACCGCCCTACCTGTCAGCCCCATTCATACACCGAGGGCGCCAACCGTATGCAAAACACCCTCTCCTCGCTCAAATAGTTACCGCAAATATTTGGGAGATGCGAGATTACCGCCCTATCCCTAACCGACGGATGTCCGAATTTTAAATGGGGGATAAGTTCAGTAACTTTCCCCATTTCAGAGAAGGCCCCAAAGTTTGAGATCCCTCCATTTTCCCCATTCATACACCATCGGCGGCATGACAACCTTCGTGATCAGGCCAGCCTCCTCCGTCCGCCACCCTATCCCCACCTTGCCGGAGCCACTACTACCCTACCCCGTTGTCCACCGCAAGAGATGGACGCCTCTCATCCACGGCGCTGGACCAGATCCTTTCATCGCCTCCTTCGCTTCATCGGCGCCGTCGTGCCCACCTTGCCATTGCCGCTCCTACGACCGCCTCGCCCACGGCAACAGGATATATCCTCGACCCGCCGCCCGCCGCCTAAAGTCTTCTTCCCCGCCACCGACAGCCATCGCACCCGCAGCACCCTCAACGACAAGATAGCCCTACACGGCGCCGCAAGAGAGGTGGTACTCTTCCATATGTGCTTAAGTTATTGATCTCACCCGAAAATAGATCGTAATTTGTTTACTTTACTTTTCTTGTCCGCACCAAATCGTAGTGGCTAGCTGAAAGCAAACATTGGTTGCGGTAGCTTTGTCCGTTTGCACCTTCAGATCCGCCATGGCACGGGCACTATACTCGTAAAGCTTATGGTTTCCCCTTTATATTCACTACCATCATCGAGGTGCTTCGTGTCGTGCTAGCACTGCTCCTCAAGACCTCAACCCAAAGCTTACGTGTTGAATACGAATATGATATGATGCTCATATCACTAAAACAGATAACGCTTAATTGGTCACCTAATGTTCTTATATTCGCTTCAAAAGCATGTGCGCCATCCATCGGTCCAGCTAGTTCCACTTTCCTGATTTTCTCTTGATGCTTAGGGTTTCCCCCTTTATCTACTCTACTATGATCTGTAGGTGCTTTCATCATACTAGCATTACTCCACCCTTCAAGTTAAACAACACAACACTCAGAATTGAAAGCTTAGTTGTTCAAATATGATTGTGATATGATACCGATATTAGTTAACCGACACATTTAATTGGTTAGCTAAAGGTCCCACTTGAGTTTCCAAATGCATGTCGCGACATATAGAGAGACAACATAATTGCATTTCTTTGTCACTTGTTGACCGCATTTTCTTGTCCATACCAAATCTTAGTTGTTATTTCAAAGCAAACATCGGTTGCTAACTACCCTTTATGCGGTTTTCAGCTTCAGATCTGCCATCCCATCGCCACGGTCAACACTGTACTCATCATGCTTATGTTTTCCCATTTTATGATGACCACAATCAGCCTACGTGGTTCGTGGTCGTAATAGCACTGCTCCACCCTCGAGCTAAACAAGCTTAGTTGTACAAATTCATATATGATATTATTGCTGATATTAGTAAACTGAGAGATGTTTAATTTGTTAGCTAAATGTTCCTACTTTAGTTTCAAATGCATGTGAGCCACATATGGAGAGATCGGAAAGAATAGTATTTCTCATGCGCCTTGTTCATCATGGGTGGCCAACCGACATTGTATTAAAAGACTTTTAATATCTTCAATCTGCTTGCTCTTCCGCTCTTCTTTAAGATGATACTCTTCTCTTGCGGTCGATCGTCGGTCGAGTTGTTCTCCTTAGTATATTTTGAATCATATTCAGGTCGATTTGTTCTTCTTTACTATATGTTGAAGCTATCATCTGCAAGTGTCATCACTTCGGTGCTCTCATATTTTGAGTAGTAGGCCACATTATATTAATGCACACAACAAATTACAGCATGCATGGCATCTTTTAAAAGAATTGCAGAGATAGCACAAAGGGGTTTACAGGGAGGCAGTATTGGATTAGAATCACTTCTGCATTACAAAGAAAATCTCACTTGTCTTTATGTTTTCATGGATATTAGATATTGAACATTATCCAAATGAATATGAGAATGGGCGCACGAGAGGAATATTGCGGAACGATCCACTGGCTAACAAACTTGGCATGGTGGAGGATGGCATATCTTATTCACCCATCAAGGTGCTTGCTCTAACTTTGCAAAGTTGTATTGGTCGCATATATTTTGCTTCTGACCTCTTGCATTACTTCTACTTTGTTACACCATCTGCTTAGTTTAAGCATCATATATGAATATATGCCATACCTATCCATTTTCTCGTACTCTATTCCATGTGTCGTCACACTATGTTTTTTCCAGTCGAATGTTGTTCTTTTGTAATAGATGTCCAAAAGGAAGAGGGTGAGTGCAGATCCTCAAGGAGTACAAAGTAGGTATTTGGAAAATGTAGTGATACCTGTTAAATCAGATAGATCAAGAACTACGTAAAACACCGCCCAACTGCATTCACACTTTACCCCTACTCCAAAGGGCTAAACCCCTATTAGAACAATTGGGAGCCCAATGTCAGTGCATCGTTTATGATATCAATTCAAAATTTGAACTCCTAAATTTCTGCTTGTCCCTTACCTTCTCTTGTATCAAAACTAATTTCAGATGAATCTCCTTGCTCAAAGGATCATACGATCTCAAAACAATAATGGGCCCTGCATTGCTCTTGTCAAGACCTCTCTCCTTTTGCCTTATAACGCTATACTTAATTAATTGCTATTTGATTATGTATCATCACCGCACTGAGCTTCATTATCCTCTGCTTCTTCCAATATTATTTGATCTATATTTACTCTTTGCAAAATGTAGAATAATGGCAACGCTTATAAAGAATTTTCTTTTGGGAATTTATTGAATTATCCTTCCATCAACATGGAGCAGGGCTTTGTCCAGCCCGTGTTAACATGTAATGTAAGTTCATCCTTCTCAAGCCTTCAAACTTTGTTCTAGTATAGATTAGGATAGGCATCATTTCCTCCATCGCTGTTTGCTTTGCTGTTTACATCTGATTGATGTTTGCAACAACTACCATTTCAAATTGTAGTTGTAAAAACATGTTCCTTATGCGTAATGATCCATTTATTTGCTTATATAATTGTGAAACCTGTTACGTGCCTCCTTGTTTCTCTTCGCACTCGTATCTCTTACGCCAGCAGAACTTTAGGGAAGATAGTGAGCCAAACCATCTTGAGGACAACGAGATGACCCCAAGGTCCTGTCTTGACGAAGACAAGTGAGTTGAAGCTACTCACGAGCAGGTGTGAGACAACCTCAGGCAATCGCTGCCTCAATCAGTTCAATTCTTCGCCTCAACTTAAAGCGGAAAGGCTTGCTTCACTCAGCTCCGACTTGAAGTCAATGATGCAATGAAGATGTCGAGGACTGCCGCGGCGCACCATCATGCCTTAAATCTAGTGTTGATGCATCTATCGCTGACACAACCGAGGTCTACTCAGCTTCTTCACTATTTGGGGCGACCTAGCTGTGCCTAGTGCCTTCAAGTGCTCTCGCTTTGTATATTCTTTTGTCTCGTGTTTATTTGCAATCGGTGGCTAACTTTGATGCCCAAAGGATGGAATATGTGATAGCCGTGATAGCCTAGCGTAAGTTGCTTGCTTATTTATTTCCTTGTTGTCTTGTTTATTTGTTTTCTTCTAGTCATTGCAGTTCTTTTTCCACGGTTTGCTAGTGGCTGCAATAACCAACTTTTTAAAACTAGGCCACAATAACCATGGGCTAATATTTACTATAGTGACACTAGGCCTCCTACGGGCCATAGAAACAGTGGGCCTTCTACGGGCCATAGAAACAATGGGCCTTCTATGGGCCGTAGAAACAATGGGCCTTCTATGGGTCGTATCATCAATGGGCCTTATACGGGCAGTATGATCGATGGCCAAACATGGGCCAATAACATGCCGCATTACGGCCGTAAACGGCCTAGAGTTGGAATGGTCCGTTCATGGGCCGACCATAATGGGCCATCGTTAATAAGCCGTATTTGACGACGCTATGAAAACGGCTAAACGTATTAACGGACCACAAACGGGCCGACTGTAACCACGGGCTGAATTTGGCCCACAAGCAGAAAATGACAGTAACGGGTCGTAAGTAAACGAATCGTCGGAAATGAGCCCAAGAATAAATGGGCTCGAGAAGGCCGAAGATAACATGGCTGGAAACGCCCAACGGAATAACGGGCCGCTAATGGGTATAAAGTGATACACTGTTTATTACGGGCTAGTTTCACCATGGGCCGTTAATGCGTGTAAAGTGATACATCGCTCATTACAGCCGTTTCACCACGGGCCGTTAATAGGCCAAGAGTTACATAGGGCCTCATATGGGCCGCAAGACGCCATGGGCCATACATGGGCCGGCGAAAACAGTCGAATCATACCGGTGGGCCAGATGACGCCATCGGGCCTAATTCGGATAGGGCGAACGGGCCTTGGGTTAGCGGGCTGTAAATGGGCTATATGCTAACAGCCGTTAATAAAGCTTTACATGGACCGTCCGCCACCTATCGACCAAGTCAAACGGGCCGCCTTTTCACGTGAATGGGCCTCGTTGGTCGTGCCACGGTCGACGTATTATAGGCGCCTATCCGACCCATCGATGAGTCGACACGTGTTTCGTCCGCCAATAAGAATTTTACACGGAAATTTCCCATTGGTCGAGGTGTTAACGGGTTATCGGATCCAAAACCCGACCCGATAGCTTAACGGCGTTCGCTACGGTGGATGCCACGTGTCACCACCCTTGACGAAAGCACTTCGTGACACGCGATTTATCGTCATGGAAGTGGACACTTCCGTGATGACAATTTTGGTAATGTCATGGAACACTTCTACGACAAAGACATGTATGACTATCTTGATTCTGTCATAAATTTGTCATGGATGTACATGCATGACAGAAAACGCGACCTACTGTGACAAACACGTATCATCACGGATGTGTATTTTTTTTGTAGTGACTATCCCCATCAGCTTTGCTATTACCAGGTTGGGAACCAGCTTTCACACATGGGCTACGCCTCTGGGTGGCATCAGGATTTCGATCTGACATCTTCCTCTTCAAAACAGCTTTCTTCTCATTAACTGCATCACGAGTAAACACTTGTGTCAAACGAGTTTGCATCAGTTTGTCTTCGTGAGGCATGTCACTTCCATGAGATCCAAAGATCAACAGTTGAAAAGGCGCGCCACCACCTTCATCACCTACACCTTCGTGAGCTTGAGCAACATCCCGATCACTTCGCTGAACACAGCAGCCTTTTGACGCTGTTCCAACTCCTTTCTCCTCCGAAATCACACTTCTTCTTTCTTATCCTTTCATCCTCGAGCTGTAATCGATAGGAACATCCTCACCGAGTAACCGCCTGCCATCAACACTATGCGATCGAGTAATGCATAAATGCAAGCAGCCATCAACATCATCAATGTTAAGAGAATACATTCCATCATTAATATCTTTGACAACATCAAGAATGTCCTCAAGAAGCACCATGGCTGTCATTAATCGCATAAACCAACAAACATAAGCATGCACGATAAAATCAAAACAAAATTAACATTGCAGAGACAAGATAAATAAAGCGCATAGCATCGACACAAACAAAAGGAACAACTGATGTAGCTAAGCATATTTATGTATTCAAGGCTGATAAAAAGAGCAAATATAAGGAAACACAAAGAACATCCGCAAGTTCTTCTAGCGGATTTGGTGTCTCAAAATAACATTCACAAGATCTTGAAAGCGCTCGATTTTTCAGAATCGGGAGGCACCGCACTCCAACATTTGCAACAACATCATAATTAGCAAAAAGTACATGAACAAGCAATCAGTTCAACTATATTAACACAACAAGTGCACCCAATAAAACAATATGAACCCACCATCAAGCAACAAACTTCGAATGAAAACTCTTTCAACATCATACTATTTCTTCATCGACTACTACAATCTATTCAAATGCCGTGACAACAAGACAAACTACGATGGTGATCAAGATTACAAAGATGTCCGCAGTCGATCAACCGCCAAAACTATACACACCACAAAATCCAGGGCAAATTTAACAGCTATCAAAATACATACAACTTATAAAGTCGATATGACCACACCTATACAACCTAAAAACCAGATCTGTTAAAACATCATCCAAATTATAGGGAAAATCACCTCCATTCAACTTGTCCGGACTGGATGATGTACCCATTCAGATCTACAGACCTAAAATCTGCCGAACCAGATCTGCAAGACACATGAAGAAAAATTAGGGCTCTGACCTATTTTAGAAACAAAGCACGCCATACAAAGCAAAACTCTTACAAGCAAACACAAAATCCGCCACGGAATCGAGTATCACTGTCGCCAACCACTCGTTCAAGAGTAAAGGAACCCTAGCGAATCCAGCCTGAAACAGCAAGAGAGCAAGAGCTAAGAAATAGAGGGAAAATCTGTACATAAGAGGACGCAAGGGAAGTCAATCGCAGAACAAAAGGAGCAAATAGAGCACCCAGACCTCCACCCCTGGGGTTCAACCCGCCGGCCGACGCTCCCGCAATGAAATAGGAGAAGCAACTTCTCTGCAAGAAGAGGGGAACGAATAAGGAATAGATTTGGAGAGGGGAGCGGAGTGGAACGGGGGAGAGCGGAGGTTAAAAGGTGAGTAGGAGAAAATTGATGGCTAAAGCCCAGAACCGTGGCGAAGCCCACTATCTCTGGGCAGTTACCAAAGATAATAGCAAAAATTAAATACAATAAAAAATAAATACAATAAAAGAATTAATTTAGAGGGAGAAAACAAACAGCTAAAGTACAAATAATAACTCACAACAGTACAGTAAAAATTATCAAAAAGTACAAATGAAATAATAATTCCTAACGGTGCTGGTTTTTCACCAAAAAATAAAGATAAGATAACGGGGGCAAATCATGTACTACTATGCCCCTTGGTGCGGTGCGGTGCGGGGAATAAAGATAAGATAACGGGGGCAAATCATGTACTACTATGCCCCATGGTGCGGTGCGGTGCGGGGAACAAGTCATGTTACGGAGATGTGTCAGTACTACTATGCCCCTCGGTGTTGTGCGATGCGATAGCAAGTCCATACAAGGATGATGTGTCAGTACAACTATGCCCCTCAGTGCGACACGGTGCGGGGGCAAGTCATGTTACGGACTCGCCTCCACATGCGACGCGCGCCATCGCCGCACGGCTCGTTCTGGCCAGCCTCGCCGGATGGGGAGGGGGTCCCAACCCCTCCCCGGCTCGTCCTCGCTTAACACGGCAAAGGCGCTTGTTTGATAGGCGCGCATGTTATTCTGTCCCCCCCACACGCACTCCACACACCCCTAATATAGATAATGGGGCAAGTGCATACAAGGAAGATGTGTCAAGACAACTATGCACCGAGGGGCAATGTTATTCTGTCCCCCCCCACGCACCCACACACCCCTAAAGATAGATAATGGGGCAAGTCCATACAAGGAAGATGTGTCAAGACAACTATGCACCGAGGGGCAAGGGTTATTCTGTCCCCCCCACACGCACTCCACACACCCCCTAAAGATAGATAATGGGGCAAGTCCATACAAGGAAGATGTGTCAAGACAACTATGCACCGAGGGCAGTGTGGTTATTCTGCTTTCCCCACACGCACTCCACACACCCCTAAGATAGATAATGGGGCAAGTCATGTTACGGACTCGCCTCAGATGCACGCCATGGCACGCCGAATCGCTGTCTGCCACGGCTCGTTCTGGCTCGGCCACCGCCGGGATGGGGGAGGGGTCCTCCACCCTCCCCCCGGCTTGGCCTCGCGCTTAACGCTGCAAAGGCGGTTATTCTGTTTTCCCACCCCCACACGCACCCACCCACCCCTAACGATAGATAATGGGGGCAAGTCCATACAAGGGAGATGTGTCAGTACAACTTTGCACCAAGGGGCAATGTGGTTATTATGTCCCCCCCCCCACACACACGCACCCACACACCCCTAAGATAGATAATGGGGAAGTCATGTTACGGAACTGCCAGATGCGACGCGCGGCACGCCAAGGCCGTCGCCTGCACGGATCGTTCTGGCTCGGCCTCGATGGGATGGGGGGGGGGGTCCTCCCCCTGGCTCGACCTCGCTTAACGCTGGCAAGGCGCTGCTTGATGTACACAAGGCGCTTATTCTGCCCCCCAAACACGCACTCCACACACCCCCTAAAGATAGATGGGGCGAGTCCATGCAAGGAAGATGTGTCAAGACAACTGCACACCGAGGGCATGTGGTTATATTTCCCCAAGACGCACTCCACACACCCCTAAAGATAGATAATGGGGCAAGTCCATACAAGGAAGATGTGTCAAGACAACTATGCACCGAGGGCAAGGCGGTTATTCTGCCCCCCCCCACACACACACACACCCATACACCCCTAAGATAGATAGTGGGAAAGTCATGTTACGGACTGCTCAAGATGCGACGACGCTGCACGCCGCATCGTCCGCCTGCACGGCTCGTTCTGTCTCGGCCTCGCCGGATGGGGGAGGGGGTCCCACCCCCCCCTCCCCCCGGCTCGGCCTCGCGCTAACGCGGCAGGGCGCTGCTTGATAGGCGCAGAGCGGTTATTCTGTCCCCCCCACACATGCACCCACACACCCCCTAAAGATAGATAATGGGGACAAGTCCATACAAGGAAGATGTGTCAGTACAACTATGCACCGAGGGGTAGTGCGGTTATTTTGTTTCCCCCCACACGCACCCACACACCCCTAAGATAGATAATGGGGCAAGTCATGTTACGGACTCGCCTCCGCATGCGACACCGCGGCACACCGTGTCGTTGCCTGCTACGGCTCGTTCCTGGCTCGGCCTCGCCGGGATGGGGAGGGGGTCCCACCCCCTCCCCTGCCTCGGCTCGCCCTAACGCGCCAAGGCGCTGCTTGACAAAGCGCATGGCGGTTATTATGTTTCCCCACCCCCACACGCACCCACACACCCCCTAAAGATAGATAATGGGGGCAAGTCCATACAAGGAAGATGTGTCAAGACAACTATGCACCGAGGTGCAGGCGTTATTCTGCTTCCCCATCCCCCCCACACGCACTCCACACACCCCCTAAAGATAGATAATGGGGCAAGTCCATACAAGGAAGATGTGTCAAGACAACTATGCACCGAGGGGCGGCATGGTTATTCTGCCCCCCCCCCACACACACACACACGCACTCCACACACCCCTAAGATAGATAATGGGGGCAAGTCATGTTACGAACTCGCCTCAGATATGCGATGCATGCTGCACGCCGCCGTCGCCGCCTGCTATGGCTCGTTCCTGGCTCGGCCTCGCTGGGATGGGGAGGGGGTCCCACCCTCCCCCGACACGGCCTCGCTAACGCGGCAAAGGCACTGCTTGATAGGCGCAGTGTGGTTATTCTGTTTCCGCACCCCCACACGCACCCACACACCCCCAAAAAGATAGATAATGGGGGCAAGTCCATACAAGGAAGATGTGTCAGTACAACTATGCACCGAGGGGGCGCGGTTATTCTGCTCCCCCCACACGCACTCCACACACCCCTAAAGATAGATAATGGGGCAAGTCCATACAAGGAAGATGTGTCAAGACAACTATGCACCGAGGGGCAGCGTTATTCTCCCCCCCGCACACGCACCCACACACCGCTAAGATAGATAATGGGGAAAGTCATGTTACGGACTCGCCTCAAGATGCGACGCTGCTGCACGCCACGCCGTTGCTCGTTCTGGCTCGGCCTCGCCGGGATGGGGAGGGGGTCCTCCACCCTCCCCGGCTCGGCTCTCGCTTAACGCTGCAAAGGCGCTGCTTGACAAAGCGCAGGTGCTTATTCTGCTCCCCCCACACACACCACCCCACACGCACCCACACACCCCTAAGATAGATAATGAGGGCATGTCCTTACAAGGAAAGATGTGTCAGTACAACTATGCCCTTTGGTGCGGTTCGGTGCGGGGGCAAGTCAAGTTACGGCTCGTTCCTAGAACAAAACTCACAAGAACTATAACAAAAAAGTATTAGTCCAAGTTACTGGTGGAGTCAAGTACTAGATTCAAACAACAAACAAGAAAAGGAAAAATTGACCGCCCAAGGATCATAAAGTATCAGTCCAATTTACTGGTGGAGTCAAGTACTAGATTCAAACAATAAAAAAAAAGAAAAAAATTGACACCCAAGGATCATAAAGTATCAGTGCAATTTACTGGTGGAATCAAGTACTAGATTCAAACAACAAAAAAAGAAAAAATTGACCGCCCAAGGACAGGCACAGCCCCTGACTCTGCTAGATACTTGAACTCGAGCCCATAGGCGAATCCCTAGTAGTCCGCACAACGCAGGGCCCACCGATCAGGGCCCACAGGTCAAGAGAGAGAGCGAGCGCCGTGTATAAGCACTCTGGTAAGTTTTCAGAGGAATTTGACTGGTGAGCCTCGGCTGCGCTTATAAACAGGTCTAGAACCCCCTCGACTAGCGAGGTGGGACTAAACCCATAGCAAGACGCCAAGACGCCACACAAGACAATAGGCATGGACGAGCTATCTGGGCCGAAAACAACAACTCAGGCAGATGGACCAACACAGTACTTCGCCCCATTACAAAATTCCAGCCGATCAAACACGACAAAAAATGCAGATATTTAAAAAACCTCACAAGAAATAAGTTCAAAAAGAAATAATGTAAAAAGGTCAAACACATCTTAATTGTAAGAACTAAAAAATAGAAATACATATATTTTTTTAGGAAAATTAAACGTAGAAAATTTTAAATAAAAATTTCAGAAACAAAAGTATAAAAAGTTCAACTACTACAATTCATAAGGTTCAAGTAAAAAATACTATGCAGCAAAGATAAAAATCTTTTAATTGTAAAGATTACTAGAATATCATTATTTAACTGTAAAAATGTGATCCAAAATTCATCTAAAAAGGTAAGAAAAATGTTATACAACAAACAAATTTGATTGGTAATTGACAACCTAAAATAGTTCAAGATTATCATTAATGTAATGTAAGTTCAGCAATCTCGAACCCAAAAAGGGGTTATACAAACATCATCAGCGTATAGTTCCTTCTGCGAGCTATGTACATGAAAATATACCAGTCAAAGCAAAGGATGCCCATCAGTTCAACTATAGAATTGTTCCAGTACTAATATAAAGTATATATAAATAAAGCATTTATACTTGAGCAAAATAGATAAGAAAAGCATTACATAAGTTGTTTCAAACCATCTGATAATACAATAGAACTCAACCATCTCACATGCAGAAGTTTTAAATAAAAAATATTGCAACATAATCAACCACACACAAATCTCACAACCGGCGTCATTTGCCACATTTAAACCTACAACACATAAATTCTGAATGTCAGAGAGTCATCTTCCCTGGAGAACATAACCATAACCACATCACCATCTTCAAATCCAGACTCTGCCACAAACTCCTTCCACCTAGTAGTTAGGTTGATGCAACCATCAAAGTCGATGTGGTAGGCAACTTCCATCAACTGATACCCATTTTTTTCTGAAGTCTCCATCTTCAGAACACCGGAACTAGGAGCAACAATGCTGATCCTGGGTGACATTTTCTGCAAATGGGCATGGGAGTACAAAACAAAAGTGAACATCTGACATAACTGAATTTTTACACAGACATATGAACGGTTTGCATAACAAAATGAAAAGAAAATTCTGAACCAAAACAATAACACATAACCGACTAGTCATGTGAATCGACTAAATCAAGAAATATACATATCAACACACCTACAAAAAAACATCCGATTTAAAAACAGATCAAGGATTATACAAAATGGATAAAAAAATTGTTTAGTAATGAACAAATACACATAGAAATCCCTACTGTTAAATTCTGACAAAACCAAATAAAAAATATAGACAAATTATTCATAACACTAAACTACAGATCCAGTCCATGGGATTCAAAAAGAGACCTACAAAAAAGTAGAAAACAAAACGAATATAAACACATAGCCATGATTCCTTCAAGTCACCAACCATCAGGCGACAAACATATGGCGCACGAAACCCATCGTTGTTGTACAGCAGACAAGAAAGTTGCCCACGGCGTTGAGTCTGGGTGAGCTCCAAACCAGATTCGTACACACAGGCGTCAGCTATGCGCGCCATCTTTGCCAGGCATCCGCATGAACAATCCTCCATGGAACACACAGGAACAGGGAAGAAAACAACGGAGAGAAGAGGGAGGAACCTAGATCTAATTCTGGAAGAAGGAAGAAAAAGGACGGGGAGACTGAGCCACACACCACACATAGATGGATAGAATTTATAGCCAGGGAGATTATAAAAATAATAAATAGGCAGGTGGGTAGCCAGCTGGTAGGAAATAGTTATTATACAAGCCATGCAACATTTGACGCAAATCAGTTCAACTTTTGACAAACAAGCAGTTCAAAAGTGCACATGTCAAAACATATGCAGATAAAAGAACACATTCAGAGATAAAACAGTTCAATTCATTTAGTCATTCAAACATCTGCTCCCTCACAACAAAAATATTAAAAGCATAATCTTCACTACTTCAGTCATAACGATCAAAGAAACGACGCCATTTGGCCCTGGTGGACGGATGTAGAGTCGTGGCTGCTCTCGCCCTAGCCCAACTGATGATCTGAATATGGTTCCTTCCCCCGCCCTCTGGGAAAAGAAGCTCCAATTCATTGGAGTTGCAAGTATCCATCACCTCAAGGCAAGGCGATGTTGAACTCGCCTCCGCCTCCTCGGCAAGACGTCAGGCCATCTCGCTCGCGCTACCGCACCTCCTCCTCCTCCTCGCTCCGCCATCGCAGCCCTCACATCGACGCAGATCCCTCCTCCTCTCGGACCTCTCCCAACTCAGGATCCATCTCGCTGTTCTTTGCTTGCGTTGGTAGAATGAAAGTGACAGAGGCTCGGATTTATAATCAAAGTGCGTAATATCGTAGGCAGCCGGCCCAATGTCACGCACAAGAAGACAACTTTGACACGCAGCAGTCCAACTACACATGCGGCAGAAATTCAAACAAACATTGAAAAACACGCAACTTAATTACACAGTTTGACCAGATTACAAGAAAAATCAAAGCCTACAGTCAGCCGCCATACACCACCTCCGCCAACGACAAAATAACATGGGAATCCAGGGTAGAAACCACTCAAAAGAAGCAAAATTGACAACGCAAATCTTTTCATACAATCCTCATATCTCTCCCTGCAACACCAATTCGAAAGTAAACAACAGAAAAAGAAGAACAAATTTACATGGCGGACATGGAAAACGACCAAGAACACCAAAACTTGTAATCAGAAATTACAAATGAAATTAATATCCAAAAACTCTAATATACCGATAATTCTCACATCCAAAACAACAAACATGACGTAAATTGAGGCCTACGAACACCACCGTAAACACCAACGCCCAGAACACGTCCGCTGCCAAATACCCACACCGTCACCTCCGGTGACTACAGATCGCAAAACACGACTAGGTGAGCGCGCGCACGTGCGGAACCCCTTACATGTCTCCTCTAGCAACGAATAGCCCGCAGTATCGCACTGGAGAACGCACGGAAGCTCGACGTTGCATCCCCTGTTTCCGCCCATCGTACATGCAGGAAGATCAGTTCAATAGGAAAACTATGTCAGTCCAACCTGTAAACCACATCAGTTCAAGAAGGGTAACAGAATAATATTCTGTTACGCGTAACAGAATAGCCCAGATGTGTGTGTGTGTGTATATATATATAGTCAATGAAGAACACCAGTCGAAAAGCTTGAAGAAATAGCAAAGTTGAAGTGCAAAAATGAAGAAAAACTCAAATTGAAGATTTTAAACTTTTGATGGTGGCGTGACCCACCGTATAAGAATGATGATTTCAGACACCACGTACAATTTTCGTAGGGCTCTAAGAATCAAATTCTTCCTTAATTTCTTCACACTTAGAGGGTTAGTCTTCATTGATTGAAGAAAAAAGTTACTTCCTGTGTTGCACATATAAGTCATCGATTTTGCATAAGTGTTAGGATGTGTGTCCTTTCAAAGAACATTCAAAGATTCTAAGATATTTAGCTCACACCGCTAGCTGTTCTTACGTGTTCACATGTTCGATGTAGATTTTACCCTTCAGCACATGATCACGAAGAAAATGATGACGAATCTGGATGTGCTTAGTCTTCGAGTGCTGAACTAGGTTATGAGCAATCTTCATGGCACTCTCATTGTCGCAGTAAAGTGGCACATTCTTCATGTTGATGCCGTAGTCCTTGAGGGTTTGCTTCATCCACAACAATTGAGCACAACAAGAACCAGCATCAATGTACTCAGCTTCAGCAGTAGAGAGTGATACACAGTTCTGCTTCTTCGAGGACCAACATACCAAGGATCGTCCGAGGAAATGGCATGTGCCTGATGTTGACTTGCGATCCACTCGATCACCAGCATAGTCAGAGTCAGAATATCCAATGAGATCAAAAGTCGAGCCCTTGGGATACCATAATCCAAGTGTTGCAGTGTGAGCTAGATATCGAAGAATATGTTTCACATCCTTATGGTGTGATTCCTTCGGTGTAGCTTGAAAACAGGCACACATGCAAACACTAAGCATAATATCTGGCCTAGATGCACATAGATACAATGAAGAGCCAACCATGGAGTTGTATACCTTTTGATCGAAGTCTTTACCATTTTCATCGGTGCATAGATGGCCATTTGTGGGCATAGGAATTTTGATGCCTTTGCAATCTTGCATGCCGAATTCACATCCTTGAGGTATTTCTCTTGAGATATGAAGATGTCATTGCGTTGTTGACGAATTTGAAGATCTAACAAGAATTTCAATTCTCCCATCATAGACATTTGATATTCCTCACTCATCATATAGGCAAATTCGTCACTGTAACGTTGGTTAGTACAACCAAAGATAATATCATCAACAGATATTTGGCACACGAATAATTCATCATCTTCGGTTTTGGTGAAAAGTGTTGGGTCAAGTGAACCGGGTTTGAAGCCTTTCTTCATGAGGAATTCCTTCAAAGTATCAGACCACGCCCGAGATGCCTGCTTGAGTCCATAGAGGGTCTTATTGAGTCTGAAGACTTTGTCAGGATGCTTAGGATCTTCAAAACTTGGTGGTTGAGCAACATATACTTCTTCCTCAAGCTTACCATTGAGGAATGCACTTTTCACATCCATTTGATATAAGATGATATTATGATGGTTAGCATAAGAAAGAAATATGTGAATAGCCTCAAGTCTAGCAACAGGTGCAAATTTTTCATCGAAATCAATTCCTTCAACCTGTGTGTAGCCTTGAGCTACAAGACGAGCCTTATTCCTCACCACAAGGCCATTTTCATGTTGCTTGTTGCGGTAGATCCATTTGGTACCGATGATATTGTGCTTGTGTGGGTCTGGTCGCTTGACAAGCTCCCAGAAATTGTTGAGCTCGAATTGATGTAATTCTTCTTGCATTGCTTGAATCCACTCAGGCTCCAGAAATGCCTCATCAACTTTGGTGGGCTCTGTTATAGAGACAAAATCAAAGTGCCTAAAAAAGTTAGACAAATGTGAAGCTCTTAAGTGTTTGAGAGGACCTAGTGCGTTGATGCCATCGATGATTCTCCCACTTTGCATTTCATTTGCAACGCGAGGAGGAGCAGGTTGACGACGTTGATTGGGCTCAGCATTTTCTTTAGAGCCATTTTCCTAAGATGCACCAGCATGATTTTATTCACGTTCTGGAATGACTTCTTCAGCAGATTCTTCAATGGGTATGACATCCTCAATAGCCTTGAACTTGATGGATTCCTCAGGTGACATTTCATCTAGCATAGGAGGTAGGTGCTCTCTTTGCGAGCCGTTAGTTTCATCGAACCGCACATCTATAGTTTCAACAACCTTGTGGTGAAAGGTGTTGAAGACTCTGTAGGTGTGCGACTCCTTTCCGTAACCAAGCATAAAACCCTCATGTGCTTTCGGTGCAAATTTAAAATTGTGATGAGGATCTCTAATCCAACATTTAGCACCTAAGACTTTGAAACAACTCACATTGGGTTTCTTGTCAGTGAGGAGTTCATATGAGGTCTTTTTGAAGAATTTGTGAAGATATACCCTGTTGATGATGTGGCATGCAGTATCAATAGCCTCACGCTAGAAGTGACGAGGCGTCTTGTATTCATCAAGCATAGTGTGAGCCGTCTCAACAAGAGTCAAGTTCTTGCGCTCCACGACACCATTCTGCTGAGGAGTGTATGGGGCATATAACTCGTGAGTAATACCAAGTTCATCAAGATAGTCATCAAGACCAGTATTCTTGAACTCGGTCCCATTGTCACTCCATATGTGCTTCATCTTTACACCAAAATTCATCGAGGCTCTTGAGGAAAATAGTTTGAAGACTTACTGCACTTAAGTTTTGTAAGTGATGAGATGCACCCAGGTTCAACGAGAATAGTCATCAACAATAACAAAGTCATATAGAGATGCTGCATTTGTTAGTGTGGCATAATGAGTAGGGCCAAAGAGATCCATGTGAAGCAATTCAAAAGGACGAGTGGTAGTCATGATAGTCTTCGAGGGGTGCTTGGATTTTTTCATCTCTCCAGCCTCACAAGCCCCGCAAAGATGGTCCTTGAGGAATTTGACACCCTCGATGCTAATGACGTGCTTCATCTTCGCGAATGTATGTAAGTTCCTCAAGCCAGCATGACCTAGTCGTCGATGCCATAGCCAGCCTTCTGAAGCTTTTGCAACTAGACATGTGGCAGGTTGTGGTCCTGTAGAGAAATCAATGATATACAAGTCTCCTCTCCTAAATCTTCAAATACTTTGGAATTGTTAGATTCCATGAGCACAATGCAACGATATTTGCCAAAGACAACAACCATATCAAGATCACAAAGCATTGAGACAGACATGATGTTGAATCCTAGGGACTCGACAAGCATGACTTTGTCCATGTGTCAATCCTTTGAGATCGCAACCCTACCTATACCCAATACCTTGTTTTTGCCTTTGTCAGCGTAGGGGATATGCTTCAGATGCGATGGAGATAAATCAGTGTCCATCAATAAGTTCTTGTCACTGGTCATGTGATTTGTACATCCACTGTCGAGGACCCACTTTGTAGCTTTGGGTTGATCATCCTGCAGATGACTTAGTGCATCTTACGAACTCATATACTTCATCAATGAAGAATATGACAGCAAATTCATCAAATCGAATTTCATCAAGCAGTACAACAGATATAGCAGTATAAGGATGTGAGAAATGAATATTCATCTCTTCATGATTAGCTTGCGTCCTTTCAAGAAAATTCTTCAGACACTCAAGTTCGCCTGGAGACCTGACCCTGCATAAGAGATTAGTTCTTTTTCTTCACCACCGACATCTATATGGGTGGCAAAGAGTACATCATTCTGTGAACGCCATAAGAGAATGGTGGCATTGAAGCCAGTGCACTTCGTTTCACAGAAGAGGGGTTAGAGTATGAATATGAATAAGCAGAGAAATTCTTTGAGGACTTATGAACATAATGATTTGAAGAATAATGCACATATTCATAGCTCTTAGATTTCCCTACGAAACAGAAGCGTTAGCACGATGATGTTCATATGAGGATTTGGATCCACGTGAGGAATTTGATCCATGTGAGGATTTGGATCCATATGAGGAACTTGATCCATATGAAGACTTTGGTCCATATGAAGAATTTGATCTGGTGTTCCTATTCTTCACAGGTGGTGTCATGATGAAATTCACCTGAAGACTTTCAAGGCACCTTTTGGGAACCCAGATTTTCTTCATAGGGGGGTTGTTCCTGTAGTTAGTTCCAACATATCTAGAAAATACTTCACCATTCTGATTTTTGAACAGTTTATAGTTGGAGTCAAATGACTCATCAGATGAATATGAAGATTCACATGTAAAGCCAGATAAAGTGGATGGATCTACGGGAGATCCTTTAGTAGCAACCCATGAGGTTTTGGGATACTACTCAGGTTTCAAGAAGGTCCCATCAGCATTGAGTTTCCTCTCAAAGGAAATACCATCTTTCCTAGGATTCCTGTTGAGGATCTGCTTCTTAAGCACATCACAAAGAGCCTAATGCCCTTTGAGGCTTTTGTACATGCATGTCACATACAATTCCTTCAACCCTGCATTGTTAGTGATACTTGTGGTATTCTCAGATGAGAAATTTGTGACCACAAAAATAGTTGAAGAATTTGCAGCAACAGAAGCATTTGAACCTTCAGGTGAAGAACTAGCAGATTCGCCTTCAATGCATTTCAAACATGGTGGAATAAATTCTTCCTGAGTGGAACTGATCTGTTGAGCAAGCAATGAATCATTTTCGTTATGAAGATCTTCATAACTCACCCTTAGCTTCTCAAGATCTTGCTTTCTTTGAAGAAATTCATAAGAAAGCTTGTCATGATCAGCTAAGAGAGTGTTATGATGACTTTGAAGGTTATCAAACTTGGACTGAAGACGCTGAAGATTATCTGTCAGAGTTTGAGTTCTATCCATTTCCTCACCCAACAAGTCATCGCTTTTGTCTAGTAGATTTTGAACCTTTTCAAAAGCCTTTTGTTGTTTAACGGGAACCTTAGCAAGTTTTGAATAGCTAGGTGTGAGATTTTCATCAGATTCATCTTCACTTGATTCAGAGGAGGGATATTTAAGTACCTTGGCACCTTTTGCCATGAAGCAATAGGTGGGAGCGTAGTCATCATTGCAATCGTCAGCAGTGTTAGAGTCGACATTTTCTTCACGGTTGAAGATGGACTTGCTGAGGAAAGCAGTAGCGAGAGCTAGGCTTGCCACACCAGAGTCTGACCCCTCAGATGCCTCCTCTTCCTCATTTTCCTTAGAATCAGCTTTAGAATCCATTTCCTTGCTAATGAATGTCCGAGCTTTTTTGGAACTGCTCTTCTTGTAAGATGAAGACTTTGAAGATTTTGACGATGAGGACTTTGAAGATTTCTTTTTCTTCTTCGAGTCGTCTGAATTATCATCCTTGTAATTCTTCTTCTTCTTTGATTCCTTCACCTACTGAGGACAATCATTTATGTAGTGGTCAGGTTTCTTGCATTTGTGGCAAGTCATTTCTTGTAATCAAGGGATGAGGAATCTGATCTCATGCCATCACTTCTTGAAGATTTTCCAAAGCGACCACTGTCGGTGTCAAAACCGACGGATCTCGGGTAGGGGATCCCGAACAGTGCGTCTAAGGCGGATGGTAACAAGAGGCGGGGGACACAATGTTGATCTTGATGATATGAGTATTACAAGAGTTGATCTTCCACGAGATCGTAGAGGCTAAACCCTAGGAGCTAGCCTATGATTATGATTGTTGTTGTCCTACGGACTAAACCCTCTGGTTTATATAGACACCGGAGGGGGCTAGGGTTACACAGAGTCGGTTACAAGGGAGGAGATCTACATATCCGAATTGCCAAGCTTGCCTTCCACGCAAAGGAGAGTCCCACCCGGACACGGGACGAAGTCTTCAATCTTGTATCTTCATAGTCCAACAGTCCGGCCAAAGTAAAAAGTCCGGGTGTCCGAGGACCCCCTAATTCAGGACTCCCTCATACACGTCTTGAGAACTTCTGAAATCTCCTCACGAGCGTTGCTAGCTGCTGGCTTAGTTCTTCAGGATCACCAAGGCTGCTATCAGAATCTTCTCCTTGAGATGAGGAAATTGTCTTGGCCTTCAAAGCGTGTGATCTTCCATAGCTTGGCCCGTAGAGGTCTCTCTTCTCAGCTTGTTGGAACTCATGAGTATTTAGCATCTCGAGGATATCAGCAGGATCTAGTGACTTGTAGTCTCCACGTTCTTGAATCATCAGCGCAAGTGTATCAAATGAGGAATCAAGTGATCTCAGCAATTTCTTCACCACCTCATGGTCGGTGATGTCAGTGGCAACAAGTGCTTGAAGCTCATTTGAGATGTCAGTGAGGCGATCGAAGGTTTGCTGAACATTTTCATTGTCGAGTCTTTTGAAGCGGTTGAAGAGACCGCGAAGAACGTCAACTCGAGAGTCACGTTGAGTTGAGACTCCTTCGTTGACCTTGGACAACCTATCCTAGATAAGCTTTGTTGTCTCCAAAGCACTCACTCTACCGTACTGTTGTTCAAGTGGCCACAAATAATATTCTTTGCTTGAGAGTCGAGTTGCTTGAATCTCTTCACATCAACAACATTCATGGAAGGAGTGATGGAGGGAACGCCATTTTCCACACTGTACCAGAGATCGTTGTCAATTGCCTCAAGATGCATGCACCTCTTATTCTTCCAGTAGGGCTAGTCCGTCCCATCGAAGTTAGGACACCCAGCGGAGACCTTGATCATGCCTGCAGTCGAAATAACTGAAACTCTAGGCGGTTAAACCAAAATCACATAGAACAAGGGAGTACCTTGCTCTAATACCAATTGAAAGTGCTTTATATTGACTAGAGGGGAGTGAATAGGCGATTTTTACAAATTCGTCACTGAGGAAATTCAACTTGAGGAATTTTCTAGGCAACGAAATACATGCAGCGGAGTAAGTACTCAGGTGCAAGCATAACATGGCAATAACACAGTCATCATGATGGTATGAAACAAGCACATAGCATAGGTAGCGCGTAAACATGATAAGTAGGCTAAAGATAATATGACTAAAGAATTAGGATTGGGGAAATTAATAAAGTATTTAGTCAGAGTCTTCAAACACTAACGATCAAGTTCATCAACACATGAATGAGGAAATGAAAGGGTTGAGGAAATAGAACCAGTAGCTTGGTGAAGACGATGATTTGGTATACCAGTTCCAACTGTTGTGACAGTTGTACGTCTGGTTGAGCTAAAGTCACACAGTTGCGGCTAGGTATTTTAACCTGAGGACACATAGTCCTTACCGTATTCTCCTTGAGCTAAAGTCACACAGACCTCGCCCCATCACTTGAGGTAAGTATTCAGGTGACTTCCAAACCTTCACATACTTGGTCACTCGGTGATCCACAATTCCTCTTAGATTCTCTAGACCATGACGCCTAACCGTCAGGAGGATGCACCGTCCTCAAAGCTAACAAGCATCGGTTCCACACATGAAAAATCTCTTCAGTGATGGTCAATCACTTTGGGTTGTAGGTGTTTGGGTTTGGGTTTTTCCTCACTGATGATTTTCGCTCAAAGTCCTCAGAGGATGGGATGCTCTCAATGACAAGTGTCGGTTTCTCTCAGAGCAGCCAACCAACTAGTGGTTGTAGGGGCGACTATTTATAGCCGGGGAGCAGCCCGACATGATAAGTCATAAATTCCCTTCAATGATATGACCGTTAAATGGATAAGATATTTTGGGATAGCTGGCGCGTAGCACAGTAACGGTCGGAAATTTAAGCTCTCAAATTCCTCAGGGCTATCATGTTCCTCACTTGTAGGTAATCCGCACTAGCGAATTCCTAACTCCTCAGTCAGAACAAATTCCTCAAAGAACAGAAGATCTTCGTCTCTGTCACTGAAGAAATTGACTGAACTGTATGAGATTTCCAATGGCTTTACTCGAAAGGATTGGGAAGGTGTAGGCTTTGAGTTGAGCATCACTTGGAAACTTTTCCTTAGTTTTACCTCGACCGCCTTTCACATGTGACGCCCGGATAATTAAGCTACAGTAATCCCCTCCTAATGGTGCCATGTCATCGATCGTTAATTTCCTAAACCACACTTTGATCCAAATCTGATTCAAATTAAAATTTAAAAAATAAAGTCAAATTATTAATTTATCAGTTGGTAAAACAAAATGTTCGGTGGGTTGCAAATATTCACTAACAATTTGTCATGAAAGAATTAACATTTTTTAATATAAAATTGCCACTTGAATATTTAAAACAAAGGGCCCAACATCACCTTTTTATCCCATTTAAATATAAACTCAAACTTAATAAATTATTTTGAACCCAAACTTGTTGTGACAGTGCAAAATAATGCATAGTAATTATATGGCAAGGTTTTACATTTACAAAAGTATTTTGATGCAAAAAGAAAGTACAAAATAGTAGCTAAATAAATAAACAGAAAAGTAAATGGAAAAATACTAGTAAAAAGAAAAGAAACCTAATCTACTGGATCCCTTGGCCCATCTAGCAAACGCCTGCACCAACCCCCACTTGCCTCCCACCTCTCGCTACAGGAGGCAGGGGTGCCGTGGCGGCCATCCGCCGGCGATGGACGTGCGTGGCGGCCATCCGGCCCTGCCCCCGCCTATAAAGTCGTCGCCCGACGGCCCCCTGAACCCTAGATTTCCTCCCCTCCCTGCTCTTTCCTCTCTCCTCGCTCGAAGCCATCGCCCGAGCACGGTCGCCGCTGCGCCATTGACGTTGTTGCGCTCGGGAGCCACCCCGCGCCGTCAGCTGCTGTCCAGGAAGACCGCCGTCCACGACTACATCATCTACGTGTCCGGATTGGCCCGGATCACCGCCGCATCGACGCCATCACCATCTTCTTCCACCTTCGACCCCGAGCTCCGCCCCTCAATCCGCGTTCGCAAGCCCCGCCCGTCCGAGCTCGCCATCGCCTCCCCGGTGAGCCTCGCTGTTCCCCACGTTTTCGCTTCCCTCATTCCTCGCCGCCACAATCGCCGCCCGACCTTGCGTTGACGCTGCCGAACTCCCTCACCGTGTTCGCGCGCGCCTCCCGTGGGTACCTCGCGCTGTCTGCGCTCCTCCTCGTTGGCCGTGTTGTTCGCCGCCGCCCCCGCCGCCTCTGTGTGCCGTTGCTGCTGCTCGCCGCGCTCGGCGCTGCTTGTTGCCGTGCCTGCTGCTCTCTTGCGGCTGCCGCTACCTGCTACTCTTAGGTGACTTCCTTCTGCTACTACATGTCGCTGCTGTTGACTCATCGTCGCATCGCCTCTGTGGTGGTATCATGTCGCTTCGCTCGCTGCTAGCGCTGTGTACTGCTGCTGCTAGTTCCTTCCTGTTGCTAATTGCTAGTGCGCTTAGTGCTGCCTGCTGCTACTATCGGCCATTGGCCATGGCCATGGCTGAGTGTGTGCTGTGTGGTGTGTGTGGCGTGTGTGTTCTGTGTGTGTGGGTGGCCGGCCCAAGAATTAGTTTAGGCCTAATTTTGTTACTAGTTAGACTAATCGGTACTCCTATTGGAATCAGATGCTACCCTAAGACATGTGGCCTCCCCTATAATTTGGATTGCTTTATTTACCTGATTAGGTAAATAGTCTATGACAATTGGGTCATTGCTAAATTAAAACTAAACAAGATAATCTGTTAAATTTTTAGTCTATGACATGTGGGTCCATCGACTTCGCTGACTACCAAATTTTAATCGTCAACTGTTTGATCGCCCGCCGACCGACCATTGGACCCCACTGTCATACACTTAGGCTAACCACTAGTGGGTATAAAAAGTAATCTGACATATTTAATGTTTGAGTTAACTAGATAAAGAAAATTCCTGAAAATGATTTAAAACTTTAAAAATTACTAATAAATAAACCGTAGCTCGGATGAAAAAACTTTGTATATGAAAGTTGCTCAGAACGACGAGACGAATCTGGATACGCTCTCCGTCAATCCGCCACACATCCCTAGCATAGCAAACACGCAACTTTCCCCCGCCGGTTCATCTGTCCGAAAACGCGAAACACTGGGAATACTTTCCCGGATGTTACCCCCCCTTCATCGGTACCACCTCCTACCTCGTTAGGGCACACCTAGCACCGCGCATTGTCATGTTTTCCATCGTCATGCTTATGTTTGCATTATATTTATTGTTTCTTCCCCATCTTCTCTCATTAGACACCGAGACCGACGCCACTGCTACCCAGTACGACTACGTAGTTGACGACCCCTCCTTCTTGCCAGAGCAACCAGGCAAGCCCCCCCTTGATCACCAGATATCGCCTATTCTACTCTATACTGCTTGCATTAGAGTAGTGTAGCTTTCCGTTATACCTATCCTGATGCATAGCCTGTCCTTGCTACTACTGTTGTTACCTTTACCTGCAATCCTACTTGCTTAGTATAGGATGCTAGTATTTCCATCTGTGGCCCTACATTCTTGTCCGTCTCATGTGCTATATTATCGGGCCATGATCACCGGGAGGTGATCACGGTATATACTATATACTTATACATGATACATGTGGAGACTAAAGTCGGGTCGGCTGGTGGAGCACCATGAGTGGATCTTTGTGGCGGAGCGACAGGCAGGTTGAGACCGCCTAGGAGAGAGGTGGGCCTGGCCCCTCTCGGGCGCTCGGATACTTAACACGCTTAACGAGATCTTGGTATTTGATCTGAGTCCGCCACGGGCCTATACGCACTAACCAACTACGTGGGAAAGATATGGGCACTCGGCGTCGTGGTATCAGCCGAAGCACTTCGTGACGTCGGCGAACCGAGCGGCGCTGCGCGGATTGGATTGGAACGCCACTAGGCTAGGTCTGCTCGCCACAGACGAACGCAGGTGTGTGCTCAGGCGATGGGCCTGCACTTCGGCGCTTAGGTTTAGACCGGCGGTCGACCTCTCTGCTGAGCCTAGGTGGGCTGCGACGTGTTGATCTTCCGCATGTCGGGCATGACCCGTAAAAGTGTGTCCGCCAAATGGGATCAAGCGTGTTGGGTTATGTGGTGCACCCTTGCAGGGAAGTTAATCTATTCGAATAGCCGTGATCTTCGGTAACAGGACGACTTGGAGTTGTACCTTGACCTTATGACAACTAGAACCGGATACTTAATAAAACACACCCTTCCAAGTGCCAGATACAACCCGGTGGTCGCTCTCTATCAGGGTTACGATGAGGGGATCGCCGGGTAGGATTATGCTATACGATGCTACTTGGAGGACTTCAACCTACTCTCTTCTACCTGTTGCAAGACGGAGGTGACCAGAAGCGTAGTCTTCGATAAGACTAGATATCCCCTCTCGATTACGGCATTCTGCAGTTCAGTCCATCGATATGGCCCTTTACACATATATCCATGCATATGTAGTGTAGCTCCTTGCTTAAGTAGTACTTTGATGAGTACTCACGGTTGCCTTGTTCCCGCTTTTCCCCTTTCTTTACCCGGTTGCTGCGACTCAGACGATGGAGCCAGGAGCCGACGCCACCGACGATGACGACTACTACACTGGAGGTGCCTACTACTACGTGCAGCCCGCCGACGACGACCAGAGTAGTTAGGAGGATCCGAGTGCAGGAGGCTGCGCCTCTTCGATCAGATCCCGCTTTGTGCTAGCCTTCTTAAGGCAAACTTGTTTAACTTATGTCTGTACTCAGATATTGTTGCTTCCGCTGACTCGTCTATGATCGTGCACTTGTATTCGAGCCCTCGAGGCCCCTGGCTTGTATTATGATGCTTGTATGACTTATTTATGTTTTAGAGTTGTGTTGTGATATCTTCCCGTGAGTCCTTGATCTTGATCGTACACATTTGCGTGCATGATTATTGTACGATTGAATCGAGGGCGTCGCAAGTTGGTATCAGAGCTGACTGCCTGTAGGAATCCCCCTTCCAACTCCTTGGCCGAAGTCGAGTCTAGACGTAGCAAAAACTTTTACTAACATGGCTGTGTGTCTTACCGGCACACGTCGCTATTGGGTGGTAGTAGGATCTTTTATTCCTCAACCTATACTCTGGGACTCTGACATCTCTTCTATTCGGGTTAAATGATTTTACTAACTCGGACTATAGGTTCTCGATAATACTTTCTCCGGAGAGCCCCTTATTACAGATGATCGTATGTTGCACCAGAAGAATCCGAAGATACTCTACGATGTTCTCTTAAGACTTTATGGCATCGTCTTTGCAATTCCCTTCCATCGATAAACCCCTATGGATAACCACGTATACTCGCCATTCATACAATGCTTCCCAGTTGATCTTGTTATTACAAGATATTCCGAAATTCTCTCTGTTGTTCCGAGAATCCTTGAGCTTACTGCCTTACGGTTCTTTGCCACATGAATACCACTATGGATAATTTATAGCACTCACCGGATATTTGCTCATCCCCAGTTGTTCATGTGGTTCATAAAATTCTTTGGAAAACTATTCGGTTTTCCGAAAATCCTCAGCAGCCTATTGCTCTTGAATTCCTTTAATTCCTGCATTATGGTTAATTCCATATTTCTAGTAATCTCCGTTGACATCCTTTGTCACTATCATTTTGAGTCCATTGATTCGACATGTTGCGAATGCTCGCACTCCTCGATCAGATCCTAGAATTCACCCTTCCGGCTCAGACGTCATTTTGAACATGAGCTAGTCCTCGATCAATCAAGTTGTCGTCGAATGTACCCCTAAGTCTATTCAACTTATCCATTCTTAATCGGAGCGTTTGCTTCTGATCCTTTGATTTGGAAACCATAATTGCTTTACATGTGAGCTTTGAATTAGTCAGTTGCTTCTATAAATCGATGCATTTGCATTCTTTCTTCCTCTGATTGGGTATCGATACTCACATCAGCTCCATTGTGGATCACCATATCCATTGTTGGATTATTATCCGACAGTGTACTTCATAATTAATCACCTTGTGAATTCTTTCTCCGATACATAATGCCTTTGTAAATTGTATCATCTCCTTTTTTGCCAACCATGCTCTGCTTTCGAGCTGGTGATATTTACTCTTGGAACTTGTGGTATATGTTTCTAAGATATCCCGATGGGTTCGACATATGCCTTTTCTAATCTGTGTGAACCCGGAAACTACTAAGGGTCATACTCTACTGGTGTTATGTCGGATAAAATTTCAACACCACAGCTTCGTTGAAGGCGAGAAGTGAATGAAAGGTTATGCATTAAAGAAGTGGGAGTCGACCTTGAACTTTGTGTTCATGCCCATAGACACGATGTGGATCTTCTCATCGAAGCTTCTTTTAAAATTAATTATTCCCTTGGTATAAGTACATCTTATATCTGGGATTTGGCCTTTTTTCAATCGTGGTTCCGACCATGTTCTCCTTTAAATACCTTTTCTCGTGCAAGTTTCAATACTTGTCTTCTGTAGATCATTTCATGTGTCCACCATCTACTCTGCTCTACCGTCGAGTATTAACCCCTGGTATCTCGAGATTATCTTGGAACTGCATAACTTCTTATGAGTTCTTCATCAAGTACTACATTCTCACTGATCACAATTTTTCACGGGCTTCGAAGTTATTAAACACTCAAGGACATCGATAATCGAATCGAGTCCGCATCGCGATTAAACAACTCTTAGTAATCTTCTTTGCTTATGAGTTTGTACGCGATCACGTCTTACCTAGCCTGATCGGCTATATCATTACCATGCTAAATTTTAACTGTGCTACCTGGTCCTTCTTCCCGGAGCACAATTTTCGACGATGAACTAACCTTACGTCGATCCTTATCGTCATATCATTTCGTCTTGAACAACAAGCTTGGTTTCGAGTTTGTGTCGTACCCTTGGTTCCAATAACCTTTCACTTCATCGTTACTTTGACTTGATGTCGTCGCCGATCGATTACATCTTCATGAACTCTCGCGACAAATGTGTCGTGAATATCATCAACATTCTGAGCTCTTCCAAGATATCTATTGAATTCATGATGATAAAATACCATCCTTGCCCTCGATGATTGGTGTTATCATCGACCACTTTATTGCCTTCCGTTCAACACAAACTTGTTCGTGTTTCGTGTTATACCTTGAGATCCTTACTATCCAACATTTGTTCTTCTTTAGCTTGGAGTATTACCATCTTTTATGACAAGAATGTCATGAGGATTACTCCACCTCTTAAGAATTCTTAGTATAGTGATACTTCTCACCATCACCATTCTTTCTTGGTTCCCGTGTTGATTCTAACCGGGGTACCTACAAGTGAACGGTGTTGTTTGGATTATGTACTTCTGGCAACCTTAATGCTTTGAAGTTAATGGTCGGCCGTTCATTCTTAGACTATTGGTTGTTGAACCACCATTCTAACGTTGATCATGCTACCTAAGCCCATCTTCGGGTGCACTTTTCAATCAATGTTCAATTGTGTATGCTTTCCTCGAGCATACATCATTATATCATTTGATCTGACAAATGTTATCTCCTTGTTCACACAATTGTGGAAACCCATCCTTTCGAAATCTAGATGAATTGTCATTTAATTCATCAACTACCTCCTTATTCCTTCATTGGTTTAATGATGAGCTCTTGTTCTGAAACTCCTTTCCATAGTACATTTCTCGAGAATCTTACAATGTCATCTCGTCAATTTGTTTTGCACCTTGTCTTCTCAGGCATCCTGAGTCTGAGGTATCCTGACACCAATCAGATCTAAATCTCGGTCAGATATGATGGTGGGAACCTATTTCCAAGAATTATAACATTGGTCTTAATATGACCCGGTAAGGTGATGTCGTGCCTAGCACACCTGAGTGGAGGACCTATTGTTATAATTTCCTTTTTAGCAAGGAGAACCATTTTTCCGCGAAGAATTTGAATGCCTTGTTTAATAAGTTATCTTGATGGATCCTTTGTGTATCCGAAGTCCGACCTTTGCTTGAAGACCATGTCAGTGCTATCTCGAAGCATGTCTGTGGAACTTCGATTTTCAACAAAAACATTTGAAGCCCAATGCTAAATTTTTCTTGCTCAATTATCCAAACACCGTTGTATGGGTAATGTCATGAAATTTCTCTTCTCTTATCTAAAGGGTTTTCTACCTTATATCCTGTCTTGGATATCATCCTCTGCTTGACTTTGGGAAGGATATACCCCTGATATATGTGTTTAAACACATTTTCCTTTCTGTTGTTTCGTTCAAACTTTCTTATAATCTACTTAACTGAGCAGTGGTAATCTTCTGCTTATGTAAAACACCTTGGTGTACAACCGTGTCAGTAAGACCCTGTTTCTACTGTTGATGACATTTCGGTAGCCACCGACGGACGGGAACTTTGCCTGTTGGTCCGCCTCGTTCAACGAGCAGGAAAATGGTTCTCTTCGTCCCTCGCCCTTGGTATCGACGTTGTTGCCTACATAATCGACAGGCTACCCTCTGACATGCCTGGCTTACATGATCGTATAAGACGTCATCGCCTTCCTACTTTTAACCCCCATGGTGGGCCCATAACCCACATGTCCCAGGATCGAGACCTGACTCTCCTGCACACCGCCGGTTTCCCAAGTTATTCCTCGCGTGTGGCCTCGTATGTAATTCACGGGCTACCTTCCTAGTGATCTATTCTCGTAATGCATTTAATACTTAATCTCGTTGCTCTGGACCCCTATCACACTTTGTTTCAGACATCGAACGATTGCCTATCCGTTTGAAACTTCTCATGGTACCTTCTTACTTTGCTCTTGATATTTTCTTAAATTTCAATTTGAGAGTTACTTTATGCCACCTTCCCCGATGTTATCGACCAGATAGTCAACCTTGTAGAGGTTCGTTCTCCCGGAATACCCCCTTATTCTTTTGTAAGTACGATGGAACCCCCGAAGAAAGGATGCCGACTTCATCTTGATGACTTGAAGCAAAAAATAAATAAATGATGAAGACATCCATATAATGGATCGACCACTTCGAGAAGAGCAACCAAGATTGAGGAGAATCGTTAGAATTTCGTAACATGTTCTTCCCCATTACTCCCCGCTTAAATCTCGGGACGAGATTTCTTGTAGTGGAGGAGAACTGTGACGCCCGGATAATTAAGCTACAGTAATCCCCTCCTAATGGTGCCATGTCATCGATCGTTAATTTCCTAAACCACACTTTGATCAAAATCCGATTCAAATTAAAATTTAAAAATAAAGTCAAATTATTAATTTATCGCTTGGTAAAACAAAATGTTCGTGGGTTGCAAATATTCACTAACAATTTGTCATGAAAGAATTAACATTTTTTAATATAAAATTGCCCCTGAATATTTAAAACAGTGGCCCAACATCACCTTTTTATCCCATTTAAATATAAACTCAAATTTAATAAATTATTTTGAACCCAAACTTGTTGTGACAAAGGCAAAATAATGCATAGTAATTATATGGCAAGATTTTACATTTACAAAAGTATTTTGATGCAAAAAGAAAGTACAAAATAGTAGCTAAATAAATAAACAGAAAAGTAAATGGAAAAATACTAGTAAAAAGAAAAGAAACCTAATCTACTGGACCCCTTGGTCCATCTAGCAAACGGCCTGCACCAACCCCCACTTGCCTCCCACCTCTCGCCATGAGGCGGGGGTATCGTATGCCATCCGCCGGCGATGGCCGTGTGTGGCGGCCATCCGCCCTGCCTCGCCTATAAAGTCGCCGCCCGACGCCCCTGAACCCTAGATTTCTCCCTCCTGCTCTTTCCTCTCTCCTCGCTCGCCATCCATCGAAAGCATGGTCGCCCGCGCCATTGACGTTGTTGCGCCGGAGCCACCCCGCCGTCACCGCCGTTCAGAAGACCGCCGTCCATGACTACATCATCTACGGTTCCGGATCGGCCCGGATCACCGCCGCATCGACGCCATCACCATCTTCTTCCACCTTCGACCCCGAGCTCCGCCGCCTGAATCCGTGCTTCGCAAGCCCTCGCCCGTCTGAGCTCGCCATCGGCCTCCCCGGGTGAGCCTCGCTGTTCCCCACATTTCGCTTCCCTCATTCCTCGTCGCTACAATCGCCGCCCGACCTTGCGTTGACACGGCCAACTCCCCTCACCGTGTTCGCCGCGCCTCCCTCAGGTACCTCGCGCTGTCTGCGCTCCTCCTCGTTAGCGCGTTGTTCGCCGCCGCCCGCTGCCTCTGTGGTGCCATTGTCGCTGCTCGCCGCGCCGCGCCGCTTGTTGTCGTGCTGCTGCTCTCTTGCGGTTGCCGCCACTGCTACTCTTAGGTGACTGCTTCGCTACTACATGTCGCTGCTGTTGACTCACGTCGCCATCGCCTCTGGTGGTATCAAGGCCGCTTCGCTCATTGCTAGCTGCGCAGCATCGCCGCTAGTTCCTTCCTGTTGCTAATTGCTAGTGCGCTTAGTGCTGCCTGCTGCTACTATCAGCCATTGGCCATGGCCATGGCTGAGTGTGTGCTGTGTGGTGTGTGTGGCGTGTGTGTTCTGTGTGTGTGGGTGGCCGGCCCAAGAATTAGTTTAGGCCTAATTTTGTTACTAGTTAGACTAATCGGTACTCCTACTGGAATCAGATGCTACCCTAAGACATGTGGCCTCCCCTATAATTAGGATTCCTTTATTTACCTGATTAGGTAAATAGTCTATGACCATTGGGTCATTGCTAAATTAAAACTAAACAAGATAATCTGTTAAATTTGTAGTCTATGACATGTGGGTCCACTGACCCTGTTGACCAGTCAAAGTTTGACTGGTCAACTGTTTGACTGGCCTGCTGACTGGACCATTGGACCCCACTGTCATACACTTAGGCTAACCACTAGTGGGTATAAAAAGTAATCTGACATATTTAATGTTTGAGTTAACTAGATAAAGAAAATTCCAGAAAATGATTTAAAACTTTAAAAATTAATAATAAATAAACCGTAGCTCGGATGAAAAAACTTTGTATATGAAAGTTGCTCAGAACGACGAGACGAATCTGGATACACTCTCTGTTCATCCGCCACACATCCCTAGCATATCAAACACGCAACTTTCCCCCGCCGGTTCATCTGTCCGAAAACGCGAAACACTGGGAATACTTTCCCGGATGTTACCCCCCCTTCATCGGTACCACCTCCTACCGCGTTAGGGCACACCTAGCACCGCGCATTGTCATGTTTTCCATCGTCATGCTTATGTTTGCATTATATTTATTGTTTCTTCCCCCTCTTCTCTCGTTAGACACCGAGACCGATGCCGCTGCTACCAAGTACGACTACGGAGTTGACGACCCCTCCTTCTTGCCAGAGCAACCAGGCAAGCCCCGCCCTTGATCACCAGATATCGCCTATTCTACTCTATACTGCTTGCATTAGAGTAGTGTAGCATGTTACTGCTTTCCGTTATACCTATCCTGATGCATAGCCTGTCCTTGCTACTACTGTTGTTACCTTTACCTGCAATCCTACTTGCTTAGTATAGGATGCTAGTATTTCCATCTGTGGCCCTACATTCTTGTCCGTCTGCTGTGCTATACTATCGGGCCGTGATCACTCGGGAGGTGATCACGGGTATATACTATATACTTATACATGATACATGTGGAGACTAAAGTCGGGTCGGCTGGTGGAGCACCCGCGAGTGGATCTTTGTGGCGGAGCGACAGGGCAGGTTGAGACCGCCTAGGAGAGAGGTGGGCCTGGCCCTGTTCGGCGTTCGCGGATACTTAACACGCTTAACGAGATCTTGGTATTTGATCTGAGTCTGGCTACGGGCCTATACGCACTAACCAACTACGTGGGAAAGATATGGGCACTCGGCGTCGTGGTATCACCGGCACTTCGTGACGTCGGCCGATCGAGCGGCGCGCGCCGGATTGGACCGAACGCCACTAGGCTAGGTCTGCTTCCGCCACAGACGCAAGCGTGTGTGTGTGCTCAGGCGATGGGCCTGCACCCTGTGCGCTTAGGTTTAGACCGGCGTCTGACTCTCTGTTGAGCCTAGGTGGGGCTGCGACGTGTTGATCTTCCGCGGCCGGGCATGACCCAGAAAAGTGTGTCCGGCCAAATGGGATCAAGCGTGTTGGATTATGTGGCGCACCCGTGCAGGGAAGTTAATCTATTCGAATAGCCGTGATCTTCGGTAACAGGACAACTTGGAGTTGTACCTTGACCTTATGACAACTAGAACCAGATACTTAATAAAACACACCCTTCCAAGTGCCAGATACAACCCGGTGGTCGCTCTCTATCAGGGTTATGATGAGGGTATCGCAGGGTAGGATTATGCTATACGATGCTACTTGGAGGACTTCAACCTACTCTCTTCTACCTGTTGCAAGACGGAGGTGACCAGAAGCGTAGTCTTCGATAAGACTAGCTATCCCCCACTGATTCTGGCATTCTGCAGTTCAGTCCACTGATATGGCCCTTTACACATATATCCATGCATATGTAGTGTAGCTCCTTGCTTGCGAGTACTTTGGATGAGTACTCACGGTTGCCTTGTTCCCCCTTTCCCCCCTTTCTTTACCCGGTTGCTGCGACCAGGCGATGGAGCCCAGGAGCCAGACGCCACCGACGATGACGACTACTACACTGGAGGTGCCTACTACTACGCAAAGACGCCGACGACTACCAGAGTAGTTAGGAGGATCCGAGCAGGAGGCCTCGCGCCTCTTCGATCTCAGATCCCAGCTTTGTGCTAGCCTTCTTAAGGCAAACTTGTTTAACTTATGTCTGTACTCAGATATTGTTGCTTCCGCCGACTCGTCTATGATCGTGCACTTGTATTCGAGCCCTCGAGGCCCCTGGCTTGTATTATGATGCTTGTATGACTTATTTATGTTTTAGAGTTGTGTTGTGATATCTTCCCGTGAGTCCTTGATCTTGATCGTACACATTTGCGTGCATGATTAGTGTACGATTGAATCGAGGGCGTCACATCACAGTACCGTGTTTTCTATGACTCAAGAAAGACAAAATCAAACTACGAAAACAAAAGTCTTCACGCTTCATAATCCTCGCATCAATATCGAAGTCTTAAGGTCACACCAATTTATTCATTTTTAAAAGTCTTCAACTGAAGACATCCATTTTTGGGGGTCGACTTTTTTCGTAAATATAAAACTCCTCATAGACTTATAGACCCTGTGTACACTCACAAACACATTAGTCCCTTAACCTATAAGTCTTCAATACACCAAAATCACTAAGTGGCACTAGATGCTCTTTCAAGAACTCACATACTTATTGCAAAAATTTATTAGCTATCAAAAGAAAGTAATACACGCATGCTCCTAGGGGGGGTAGATTGGTAAGAAAAGACAATCGCTCATCCCCGGCCGCCACTCATAAGGAAGACAATCAATAAATAAATCATGCTCTGACTTCATCACATAACGGTTCACCATACGTGCATGCTACGGGAATCACAAACTTTAACCTAAGTATTGTGGGGACCCCGACTCATAAGTCGTGATCACCGAATGCACGTGTACAGTGATCCCAGAGATCAATGCTCACTGAACACACAGAAGCTGAATACAGGAGTCTTACATCCATACATACCGTCTTACACAAATTATGACCATTATGGTCAAGTCTTACATAGATAAAGCCTTAAGGGCTGAACATCAAATGAAACACAAGCAGCGGAAATCTTCGTCGATAAGTAGAACCCATACCATCTGCCTTAACCCTACAGGCATTCTGTCTGGGAAGCGTCCTAGCTCGCATCTTCGTCACCGAAGTATTCTTCATCATATCCTGTTCTTTCATGCCTGGCCAATAAAATAACCAGTGGCAAGCCAATGAGTACTTTGAAAGTACTCGCAAGCAACCCATGTTTTGGTTCAAGATACAACAATGCATGATATAGGTAAATTTTTGCGGAAAGCTAGTTTTGAGTGCCATGACATGTTCAACAACTTGTAAGACATGCATCAAGTAACCATGAGGACATGTTACAGATATCAACATAAATAGAGTGGGCACCAACCCAACTCAATCATGTCAAGTCCTTTGTCTTGACCCAAGTAGTTTTATCAACACACACACAGTTGTGAAACTCTAGACGTAGTTTAAGCAGCACCGCCCAACTGTCCTTAACCGTGGACACGGCTATTCGAATAGTTTTACACTCTGCAGAGGTTGCACACTTTACCCACAAGATCCGGGGAACTTCCGTGTCATCCACGACCCGCGATACCTCAAGTACCCGGGGTAAGCACTCGATCACTATCTTTCCCTAGACGATTCTAACAAGGAGTCCACTCGTTGTTCCGTATCCTCACGATGTACATCATACGATACTCTCTCGAGATCGTAACATCCGAGAGGGGACACAACGGTGTATCCGGTGCCCTGTAAAGACAGTCATGGCCGCCCTACAGCACGACCCGTCAGAGAGAGCACCAACTCTCCCCCGTCACTAGTAATGCGGGCTCCAAGCTAGTATCAACCTTGGTAATCAATAATGCCCTTTCCCATATAAGGGTAGAGTGGTTGCGCATGTAAGGTTGGGACAGTCGAAAAATCTTAAATCTAATCCGTTTTCGAAAACAACACACACACTTGCCTCGGTACACCACTTCGTCATCAAGTGGTTACCCATTCCATCATCTCCCTCGGGCATAAGTGGGCACCCGACGGGGTTTTCAAAAAAGTCTTTTGAAAAACTTTGCCTCCTTCACCATGCATATACCCGTCCCTTTTTGCGTAGCACTACCTTAGCATCCTATCTACTCCCACTGGCATAACCCTCATAAGAAGGTAGGGTCATGCACAATGCAAGTATCAACGAGGAAGTACGGTGGCAACCATCGAAGTGGTTATCACCCCATCATGATTCCGCTGCAACAACGATAAGGTACTATATGACATGCATAAAAGGTTTCATAGACATGGTCAAAGGGTTGCTTGCTGGCTCAACAAAGTCTTCGGGTCTTCAAAGTCTTTCGTCCAACTCCTTCACAAGAACGCAATCTATCGCCGCAGAATAGTAACGAGAAAAATAAGGCAATAACAAAACAGAAAAACCAAAGTGCTCAGAAAAATGTCAACTCATTTTTGTAAAATACTAGGTTGAAAACTAAGAAGGGGAAAATTCCTAGTTTTGGATTTGGTGTAGCAGAATAGGAGATATGGATTTACAAAGGCATATTTAAATGCTTAAAATCACATTTAAATATTTCTGAAGTGAAGAAAAGGTTGCTGGATTTGAATGAAAGTTGCACCATTAAATAGGTTGCAATATTCTAGGAATTTAGGATTTGGAATTAATTTATTTGGACAAGTATTTAATCTGTGGAATATTTGGAAAATGATGAAAAAGAAAAGGAAAAAAAGACTGTGCAAGCTGGGCGGAAGGACCACAGTGCAGCAGGCCCAGATGGGTTTCAGCCCACGCGAGGCTGCCACGTCGAAGGCGTAAAGGCAAAATACGCCTTCGGCCGACGCAGCGAACCAAGAGGCTGCTGAAGCGTGTTTAAACCTGACGGGTGGGGCCCACCCGTCAGAGTGTGAGGCTGACTGACGGGCCCCACGGCCGTCGTCTTCAACCTCGGCCCAGAGAGGGTGGCGAGCTCACCGGCGACGCTTCCGGGCACGACGGGGTGGGCTGATGGCACCGCTGGACTCCTCGTCTTGTCGCCGTTCGGGTGGTGCCGGAGTTGGCCGGAGGGGAGCAGGGGTTCGCCGGCGACGAGGTTCGCGGCGGAGGAGCGTCGGGCGACGATGGCTCCGGCCGTTTCCGACTGCAAGAGAAAAGGGGAGACCGAGGGGAAATGATCAGGGAGGTGTGGAGAGTCCAGATCGAGAGAGAGGAGGGGCAGAGGGAGCCCGTACCCCGAGATCGACGACGACCCGAGGCGGCGGAGCTCGAGCTCGATCTCGAGCTTGGGTGCTCCTGGAGGAAAGTGGAGGGCACAGGGGGCCTTTTTGGAGTAGGTGGGAGCGAGTGGTGGTGATAGGGAGGCTCGGGGAGGCCTTTAAGTAGGCAAGCCACGGCTCACCGTAGACCCGTGCGCCGGCGAGGTTGTTGCCGTTGCCGTGGGTCACAGGGGCGCGCGTGGACATGTCTGGGGTGTTCATGGGTTCGGTCCAGAGCGAGGGAAAGAAGAGAGGGAGGGAGCAGGGGGCCAGAGGCGCGCGCGTGTGAGCCGCGCCATTGGCGCGCTCGGGCGGCCTCTGTTTGCTAGCGCGGAGGCGCGGGGAGGAGGAGAGAGGAGGGGCCGACCGCGTAGCATGCTGCGGATGCCGAGGAGCATCGGCAGGCGCGCGGGGGAGGCCCGAGGTGGCCGGAGGCGGTTGGAGGGGGGCGGCTACAGTGCGGGAACGCACTATAGCACGCTCCAGAGCGCGTCTATGGCTGCCATGGCATTGTTTAAGGGGCAGGGGGCGTGCCCACTCATGTCTGGTAGTGCTAGGGGAAGGTAAACAAGTGGGTAGGGGCATTGGATGCTATGGATGGCCACTGGAGTGAGGAGGGAGGTCAGGAAGAGAGAGAAAGGGGCTGACCAGAGAGAGAAAGTGGGGTTTTTATCCATCCAATAATTGAGCTGTGGGCTTGCCATTGTTACTGGAGGTAGAGGAGGTCTAGGAGGGGCTGTGGTAAAAAGGGGAGCTCAAGGAGAATAGTTTTAATGGTCAAAATGAGGATTTTTGAAAAGTGGCAGAAGGTGTTTGGTAAAGGTTTTGGCAAGCAAATGATTTCCAAATGCCATGAGACTCCTCAGGGTAACATGACACATACAATTAGGGCCTTCCTCCAATTTGGAGCTTATTTGGGCAAACTTGGCAATGCAACTTTTGTAAACCCTAGAAATTAGCAGAAATAGACTTGTGTAGATCTAGTTGAGCAAATCAGTTCTCCTTGATGCACCACTTGGTGTAGTGGCCTCATTTGGTCATGTGAACATGCTCACAAAAGTTGGGGTCAAGTAGAGAAAGTTGGTAGTACAAATTTGTTCAAATTTGATTCTGGTCCGGAAGGGTTTTGGGGCTCTTTGATCAATTTAACTTGTTCTCCAACTTGAGCCACTTGGTCTAGATGCATTATTACACCATTTGAGAATGTTCACCAAGTGTGAGAGCATTTGGACATATTTGACAGTGCAAAGTTGTTCAAACTTGAAAAAGGTCAGAAGTGGTTTTGAGAGGGTTTCATGGGGTTACACTGTTCTCTATGACATGAGACTTGGCAAGATCATCAATCATGTCATATATGACATGCTAGAATTTTCTTGGAATTTTTGGGGAATATTTCCTTTGTAAATATTTCAAAATCTTGAAATATCCAGAAAGGGTTTTTGAGGGATTTGACCAATGTTTTGAACATGACCATGTGTTGAAACCCTTATATATGGGAAATATATGCCCACTTAGTTTCCCTGATTTTTGTCAAATATTTTTAAAACAATAAAATATTTTTTCCCTATTAAAGACCATTTCTGGCCTTAAGAAAAAGCTTTTAAATAAAACATGAAAATAACTTTTAAAATTATATTTTTGTGGTTTATGGGAATCCTATATCTAATAGGTTTCAAATATACTCTTTGAAATATTTTTCATACCACAAATCAAGTACTTGCAGTGCAAATCTCAATTCAAGGGTTTCTGAAAAACTAATTTTAGAAAATACTTTTTGGCCAAATTATTTTTGTAAGAAAATACTATATTGCTCTATACACATGGCATGATCATTGGGCAGAAGCTTGGGGCAAGGAGATGAAGTATAGAAGGTGGAGTTGTGTTGACCTTAAAGAGCACTTGAAAAACACACAGAGAAAACCAACTCCGAATAAAAAGTCTAATAATGCAAAAGATTTTGTCAAACCACATTTTATCATGATTTATCATCTTAAGTGTTGTGCCATGAAAATCAGGGTGTGACAGTATTTATACCAGTCCACAATTACTCACTAGCATGAATCTGAGATCACCATCTTTATATCTCAAAACAAATGCAAGGAATCAAACTTCTCTTAGTATTCAGCGCTCTTTATATGAAAGTTTTTATTATATCCCTCTTGGATGCCCATCATATTAGGACTAAATTAATGACCCAAGCAAATTACCATGCTGTTTAGAGACTCTCATAGTAATATAAGTGAAGTATGAGAGTTCAACAATTTCTATAAAATAAAGCTACCACCATGCTCAGAAAAGATATAAGTGAAGCACTAGAGGAAATTGCCTAGCTCAAAAGATATAAGTGAAGCACATAGAGTATTCTAATAAATCACAATTCATGTGTGTCCCTCTCAAAAGGTGTGTACAACAAGGATGATTGTGGAAAACAAAAAAGCAAAGACTCATATCATACAAGACGCTCCAAGCAAAACACATATCATGTGGCGACTAAAAATATAGCCTCAAGTAAATTTACCGATGGATTGAAGACGAAAGAGGGGATGCCATCCGGGGCATACCAAAGCTTAGATGATTGGTTGTCCTTGAATATTAACTTGGGGTGCCTTGGGAATCCCCAATCTTAGGCTCTTGCCACTCCTTATTCCATAGTCCATCAAATCTCTACCCAAAACATGGAAACTTCACAACACAAAACTCAACAGAAAACTCATGAGATCCGTTAGTATAAGAAAATAAATCACCACTTTTTGGTACTGTTGTGAACTCATTATTTATTTATATTGGTGTAGTATACTGTATTCCAACTTTTCCATGGTTCATACCCCCCGATACTACCCATAGATTCCTCAAAATAAGCGAACAACACATAGAATACAGAATCTTTAAAAAGCAGAACAGTCTGTAGTAATCTGTAAACTTCGTATACTTACCTCCATTTTTTTTGAAAATTAGGACAACAAAGGCAATTCATATATCAATCTTGTGTAAAAAATCAAGAATTTATCACGTTCCAGCAGCTCAGATCAATTATGTTTCTGGGCGCAAAAGTTTCTGTTTTTCAGCAAGATCAAATCGACGATATACCAAAGTATCCCAAAGGTCTTACTTGGCTCAAACACTAATTAAACACAAAAACACAATTAATATAGAGGTAATAATGTGTATTTCTTGAATTACAAAAACAAAAACAAGAAACTTAAAAATAAAATTGGGTTGCCACCCAACAAGCGCTATTGTTTAACACCTCTAGCTAGGCATAAAACATAGATCTAGGTATTGTCATCTTTGGTATGCAATCCATAAGTTTCCCTCATAATAAATTCATATGACAACTTAATTTTTTTTCTTGGAAAGTGTTCCATGCCCTTCCTTGACAGAAATTGAAAACTAATGTTTCCTTCTTTCATATCAATAAATGCACTAACCGTTCTAAGGAAAGGTCTACCAAGAATAATAGGACATGTAGGATTGCAATCTATATCAAGCACAATGAAATCTACGGTAACATAATTCCTATTTGCAACAATAAGAACATCATTAATCCTTCCCATAGGTTTCTTAATAGTGGAATCTGCTAGATGCAAATTTAAAGAACAATCATCAAATTCACGGAAACCTAGCACATCACATAAAGTTTTTGGAAGCGTGGAAACGCTAGCACCCAAATCACACAAAGCATGGCACTCAAAATCTTTAATTTCAATCTTAATAGTAGGTTCTCACTCATCAGAAAGCTTTCTAGGGATAGAAACTTCCAACTCAAGTTTTTGTTCAAAAGATTACATAATAGCATCAACGATATGTTTAGTAAAAGCTTTATTTGATTATAAGCAGGAGGAGAATTCAATATGGATTGCAACAAGGAAATACAATATATCAAAGAACAATTATCATAATTAAAATCTTTGAAATCCAAAAGAGTGGGTTCATCGCTACTTAAAGTTTTGGCCTCTCCAATCCCACTTTTATCAATTTTCGCATTAAGATCTATAAACTACAAATCATTGGGACGCCTTCTAGGTAAAGTTGAATCATCACCATTCCCATCTTTATCAAGATTTACATTAGAAAACAAAGATTTAATAGGAGTCACATCAATCACTTTGAGATCTTCATCATTATTCTCGCAAAAAAAGAATAACACGCTTTCACAAATCAATCTCGCTTAGCACGCATCCTCGCGGTTCTTTATTTATACTCATCAATAGAAATTCTAATAGTTTTGGGATATTCATTAATATCATGCTTGGGTGGAATAGATCTAATTTTCAAAGAATCAATCTCAAGAGAAACTCTATGAACATTCCTGGCCAAATCATCAATCTTGAGCAATTTTTCTTCAACCATAGCATTGAACACTGTTTGGAGTTAATAAAATCTTTAATACTGTTCTGAAGATCAGAGGGTGTTTCCTTAAGAATTGATGTAGGAATTACCATAATTATTAGAGGAATTACTATCAAATAGCCTAGGGTTGAAATTACCTCTATACGCATTATTACCAAAATTGTTCCTACCAACAAAATTCACATCCATAGATTGATTATTGTTTCCAATCAAAGTAGACAAAGGCATATCATTAGGATCAATAGGATCACTCTTAATGGCAATCAATTTCATAAGGTCTTCCATCTTTCCACTCAAAGTATTAATTTCTTCAATCGCATGCACTTTTTACTAGTAGAATATCTTTCGGCATGCCATTGAGAGTAATTAGCCATAATATTATCTATCAGTTTAGTAGCTTCTCCTAATGTAATTTCCATAAAGATACCTCCCGCGGCGGAATCTAAAAGATTTCTAGATGCAAAATTCAATCCAGCATAAAAAAATTGTATGATCATCCATAAACTTAAACCATGAGTAGGGCAATTTCTTATCATCAATTTCATCCTCTCCCATGATTGTGCAACATGTTCATGATCAAGTTGCTTAAAATTCATTATATCGTTCCTAAGGGAGATGATATTAGCGGAAGGAAAATACTACAAATAAAAGCATCTTTACACTTATTCCATGAATCAATACTATTTTTAGCCAAAGATCAAAACCAAGTTTTAGCACGATCTCGTAGAGAGAACGAAAATAGCTTCAATTTAACAATATCATTATCCATATCTTTTTTTTTGCATATCACACAACTCAACGAAAGTATTTAGATGGGATGCGGCATCTCCACTAGGAACACCGAAAAATTGATCTTTCATAACAAGATTCCGCACTAGTGGTGGGAGCAATCGGAGTACTAAAAAATTATTATTATTAGTGTTGGAAAAGTCACATAACTTGGTATTTTCTTGAGACATCATGACAAAGCAAGCAATCTAACACACAAGAAACCAAAAAAGCAATCGAAAAGACGAACGAAAGAAAGGCGAATAAAAAGGCAAATATTTTTGTGATTTTCTGAAAATGTTTTAGAAGTGGGGGAGAGGAAAGCGAGAGGAAAATGGCAAATAATGTAACATAAGATATGAGAGTTTATGGTGGGTACTTGGTAGGCTTGATGTAGAACCTCCCCAGGAACGGTGCCAGAAATCCATCCTGCTACTTCTTGAGCTTGCGTTGCTTTTTCCCTTGAAGAGGAAAGGGTTATGAGGCAAAGTAGAAATAAATATTTTCCTCAGTTTGAGAACCAAGGTATCAATCCAGTAGGAGGTACACGCAAGTCTCCAATCTATGCACCTGCACAAATAATCAAACACTTGCACCCAACGCGATAAAGGGGGTGTCAATCCCTTCACGATCACTTGCAAGGATGAGATCTGATAGAGATCGATATAGAAGTATTAAAACAAAGTCAAAACAAATAAATTGCAGCAAGGTATTTTTGGGTTTTTTGGTTTGTAGATCTGCAAATATATGAAGGAAAATAGACCCGGGGCCATAGGTTTCACTAGAGGCTTCTCTCTTGAAAGAAAGCATACAGTGGGTGAACAAATTACTGTCGAGCAATTGATAGAAAAGCGCAAAGTTATGACGACATCTAAGGCAATGATTATATAGGCATCACGTCCGTCTCAACTAGACCGACTCCTGCCTGCATCTACTACTATTACTCCACACATCGAACACTATCCAGCATGCTTCTAGAGTATTAAGTTCATAAGAACAGAGTAACGCCTTAAGTAAGATGACATGAAATAGAGGGATAAACTCAAGCAATATGATGAAAACCATACACTTGATGGCAACAATACAATACGTGTCTCGCTACCCCTACTTTGTTACTGGGTGAGGACACCGCAAGATTGAACCCAAAACTAAGCACCTCTCCCATTGCAAGAAGAACCAATCTAGTTGGCTAAACCAAACCGATAATTCAAAGAGAAATGTGAAGATATCAAATCATGCATATACGAATTCAGAGAAGACTCAAATAATATTCATAGATAATCTGATCATAAATCCATAATTCATCGGATCTCGACAAACACACCGCAAAATAATATTACATCGGATAGAACTCCAAGAACATCGAGGAGAACATGGTATTGAAGATCATAGAGAGAGAGAGAAGAAGCCATCTAGCTACTAGCCGTGGAACCATAGGTCTGTGGTAAACTACTCACGCTTCGTCGGAAGGGCAATGGAGTTGATGTAGAAGTTTTCCGTGATCGAATCCCCCTCCGACAGGGTGCCAGAAAAGGCCCCAAGATGGGATCTCACGGGAACAGAAGGTTACGGTGCTGGAAAAGTATTTTTGAGGACACTTCTAGTTGTTTGGGAATATTAGGGAATTTATAGAGAAAGAATTAGGGTTGGAGGAGTCTCATGGGACCCACATGCCAGGGAGGCGCGCCCCCCTAGGGCGACCTCAGGGCTTGTGGAGTCCTCGGGACTCTTCTGGACCCCTCTCCAAGTCTGCTGGGTGTCTTCTGGTCCAAGAAAAATCATCGCGAAAGTTTTATACCGTTTGGACTCCATTTGATATTCCTTTTCTGTAAAACTCAAAAACAAGGAAAAACATAAATTGACATTGGGCTCTAGGTTAATAAGTTAGTCCCAAAAATAATATAAAATAGCATATTAATGCATATAAAACATCCAAAATAGATAACATAATAGCATGGAATAAAAAAAATTATATATACGTTGGAGGCATATCAACATGACGTACTTCAAAAACCTATGAGTCATAGACGGTTGCTACACCGGGAAGAGCACTAACAACTTGATATTTTCTGTGAGATATCACCCTAATAAAAATGACTATTGCGCAATCAAAAGGGTGAAATAAAATGGGCTAAACATCTTAGGCAATTCGTAATAGCATGATATGGTATTGCCCTTGGTGTCGGGAAGTCTTCACGGTCTTTTGGATCTTCAGTCAAAACGTCATTGTGGCAGCAGAAAAATTGTTGCCGTGGTAGCCGTCTCAGAAATGTTGTCGTGGTAGCAATTTCGGAAATCATTGCCATGGTGACCCTTTCAAAAACTTTGCCTTGGCACCAATTTCAAAAAACACTGTTGTGGCATGGAAAATTTCAGCCCCTCCTCCCCGCGCCTTGTACAGCCTCCTCGCGCCGGGGTCCTCCGTGCAAGGCTGCCACCATCACCTGTAACCCGTAGGCTATATCTACAGCTATTCTATTAAAGTGTCAGTCCCGTGGCTCCAGCCATCAGGCCATACTATGACATGCATGTCACTAAATTAATTACATCATATAACCATCTCATACATAAACTCATTATCATGACGAAGGATATACCACACCACATGCAACCTGCCAAACCAAGTTAGACGTCCTCTAATAGGTTTGGAAAATTTTAATTATGTGGCTTCTAGGGTTTTCGAAGAACTCTAGCTACCCACGTCCATCATTAATGCGATGATTCTTGTTGCTAGATTTACTTTTGGGGTGTGTGAGGGAAGAGACTTAATTAAAATTCTCTAGCGCCACACTAAACTTCATCAATAAGCATTACCCCCTAGAAGATTGAACATCTTCATCACCTCTCATGTTTGCGACAATTCACTATTCTTAACTATGATGAAGCCCAAAGAACTATTAATAGATCATCAACAGCCACAGCCGATCGATTGTCAGAACTTTGTGCAAAAGCTACATCATGCCGTCAATGAACTGGACGGAAGCAACACTTGAGGGAAGCATAGCAAGAACATCAAACCCTCACATCCACATCTGATCTATATCGAAACCTGCATCTTGTGACGCCCCCGATTCAATCATACAGTAATCATGCACGCAAACATGTACGGTCAAGATCAGGGACTCATGGGAAGATATCACAACACAACTCTAAAAACATAAATAAGTCATACAAGCATCAAAATACAAGCCAAGGGCCTCGAGGGCTCGAATACAAGTGCTCGATCATAGACGAGTCAGCGGAAGCAACAATATCTGAGTACAGACATTAGTTAAACAAGTTTGCCTTAAGAAGGCTAGTACAAACTGGGATACAGATCGAAAGAGGCGCAGGCCTCCCGCTCGATCCTCCTAAACTACTCCTCGTCGCCGCCGCCTGCACGTAGTAGTAGGCACCTCCGTGTAGTAGGAGTCATCGTCGATGGTGGCGCCCGCTCCTGGTTCCAAAGATCTGGTTGCGACAACCAGGTAGAAAGGAAAGGGAAAAGGGAAAAGGGGGAGAAAAGCAACCGTGAGTACTCATCCAAAGTACTGCAAGCAAGGAGCTACACTACATATGCATGGGTATATGTGTAAAGGGCCATATCGGCGGACCGAACTCGCAGTAATGCCGTAATAAGAGGGGATAGCTAATCCGTCAAGACTACGCTCAGGCCACCTCCATCTTGCAGCATGTAGAAGAGAGTAGATGGTAAGTTCACCAAGTAGCATCGCATAGCATAAACCTACCCGGCGATCCCCTCCTCATCGCCCTGTTAGAGAGCGATCACCGGGTTATATCTGGCACTTGGAAGGGTGTGTTTTATTAAGTATACGGTTCTAGTTGTCATAAGTTCAAGGTACAACTCCGGGTCGTCCTTTTACCGAGGGACACGGCTATTCGAATAGATAAACTTCCCTGCAGGGGTGCACCACATAACCCAACACGCTCGATCCCATTTGGCCGGACACACTTTCCTGGGTCATGCCCAGCCTCGGAAGATCAACACGTCGCAGCCCTACCTAGGCACAACAGAGAGGTCAGCACGCCGGTCTAAATCCTATGGCGCAGGGGTCTGGGCCCATCGCCCATTGCACACCTGCATGTTGCGAGGGTGGCCGGAAGCAGACCTAGCAACCTCCATTACAAAGGAAGTCACCTTACGCGGTCCAATCTGGCGCGTGCCGCTCAATCGCTGACGTCACGAAGGCTTCGGCTGATACCACGACGTCGAGTGCCCATATCTTTCCCACGTAGTTGGGTAGTGTGTATAGACCAAATGGCCAGACTCAGATCAAATACCAAGAACTCGCTAAGCGTGTTATTATGAAGTAACCACGGACGCCGACCAGGGCCAGGCCCACCTCTCTCCTAGGCGGTCTCAACCTGCCCTGTCGCTCCGCCACAAAGTAACAGTCGGGGCCGTCGGAAAGCCAGGCCCACCTCTACCGGGATGGAGCCACCGCCCTTCAGCCCCTCTCCAACAAAGATCATAAGTAATGTAACAGTATAAAGTATATAGCATATGCCCGTGATCACCTCCCGAAGTGACCACGTCCCAGTAGTATAGCATGGCAGACGGACAAGAGTGCAGGGCCACTAATGGAATACTAGCATCCTATACTAACCATTAGGATAGCAGTTAAGGGTAACAACTGTAGCAACAATGACAGGCTATGCAGGAGAATAGGATTAACCGAAAGCAGTAACATGCTACACTACTCTAATGCAAGCAGTAGAGAGAAGGAATAGGCGATATCTGGTGATCAAGGGGGGGCTTGCCTGGTTGCTCTGGCAAGCAGGGGTCGTCAACAACGTAGTCGATCGGGGCAGCAACGGCGTCAGTCTCGTAGTCTACCAGAGAATAAGAGGGGGAAGAAACAGTAAATACGGAGCAAACACAACATCACAAAACATAACAAGGCAATACGCGGTGCTAGGGGTGACCTAACGTGGTACTAGGTGCTACTGGCAAAGGGGGGAAACATCCGAGAAAGTGTTCCCGGTGTTTGGCATTTTCGGACAGATGAAATGGAGGGGGATTGTTGCATGTTCACTATGCTAGGGGCGTGTGGCGGATGAACCGATTGCGTATTCGGATTCGTCTCGTCGTTCTGAGCAACTTTCATGTGCAAAGTAATTTCATCCCAGTTACGGATTATTTTCTATGAATTTCTAAAGTTTTATTATTATTTTGAATATTATTAATTCGAATTTAAAAAGGAATTGGCTAGGTGCACACAGCAGCAGCTTAGTTTCAGTGGCTTACAAGTGGGGTCCAATGGTTGGGTTGACCTAGTCAAGGGTGACCAGTCAACAGGGAGTGTGGCCCACATGTCATAGACTACACCTAATAATAGAAATAGGCCTACCCAATTAACTAAACTAATTAAGTACAAGGGCCCACTTGGCATATGATAGTTTAGCCCCTAATCTAACCTACTACTAATTAAATGGACCGGCCGGAAGCGGAAACCAACTACTGTAAATCTAGGATCGCATCAGCCGATCGGAGGAGGCGACCGGGATCCCTTGCGCGCCGCCGGTTCCCTCTCTCTCCGTCGGCCGCTCCGGCGGCGGGAGGGAGGGGGAACACCGGGTCTGTTCACTAGGTGGGTGTATGGTAGGGTTAGGATTGAGGGAGACGCTGCCGAGGCCGTTGCGGTGGTGTCGTGTCGGAATAAGTTTCTCCAGTTCGTTCATGTCAGCGAGGCTTTTGCCTTCGCCTAGGAGCCAGCGGTGTTGGGGATCCCGGATCTCGCCGAGGTCGCGGGCTATGGTGGTTGGAGGTCCATCGGCATCGCCATTTGGATCCTCGGATGGGCGATGGATGCAGGGAGACGAAGACCTTTCTTCTTCCTTATTGGTATGATTTGTTGCTGTTGTTCTTCTCCTTCCTCTGCGCTGATGCTGGTGGGAGATCCTGCTTTGTCCGGGCGGATGGCCCGGCCGCGGTGCTGGACCGGTCGGATGACTCGAGTTCTCTTCCTTTAGGAAGGGACACTTTACGCGGTACTCACAGCCAAAGATCGCGACAGTTGTTGCAGGTGTGTTGGATTGATGTCCATGCCCTCTCAGCTCTAGTGTCAAGAAAGGAGGAAGCAGCGTGGCGGCAATTGTACCATGGTCGAAGATGATGACCTGTTTATGATGGTTGCGATCCTTCGCCGCAGGTTCTTCTCTCAAGATTCAGGGATGATAACACAGGGCTCCGGAGATCTTCTTGTGTTATGGTTGGCTTAGGGTACTTTAGGTGTTCATGGTCCTTTGTGTTTGCGTTTCAATGTGCTTGTAAAAGTCAACTACTTTGTGCTGATTCATAATTTGAATGAAGAATTTCTCTAAAAAAATGGACCGGCCATTAGTCTAGCCGTGCCTCACGGCTGGGCATGCGCAGCCACGGCCTGAAGCACACGAGGCATCCAGGAGCAGCCACACAAGAGGCGCGCGATCTGTGGGCATGGCGTGCACGCGAGGCATGCGCGGGAGGGCGCAGGGCACGGTCGAGGTGGCCAAGGTGAGTGGCACAGGCAGGGCCTTACGGCAGGGAGCAGAGCACCAACAGGGTGAGCAGCGGGGCAACAACAAAAGAGCAGCAAGCAGCAGTCAGATCGAGCAGGAGCAGCGGCAAGAGGAGCAGCGATAGCGCGCAGACGGCTGAGTGCAGGGCGCGGCCACGGGGCGGGTGCGGTCACGGCGACGGGCGCGCGTAGGGGTAACAAAGCAGCGTTTAGAGCAGCAAGAAGGCGGTCACGCACGGGAGCTTGAGCTCCGCCACGGCGGGCAAGAAGGCGGGACGGCCTCAACGGCGATAAATCGAAGCAGGGAGAGAGGGATCTGGGAGGAGCTCACAGCGAGGCGGAAGGTGTTCTCGGGAGGCCGCAACGGGTCGGAGAGGCGGTGGTGATGGGGGATGCGGCGGTCGGAGGAAGAAGACGAAGACCGCCGCCACGCTGCCCCGGCCGATGAGTCGCCTGTAACGGATGAAGACGAGGCAGTGGACCTCCAGACGACTCCCGCACGCCGGAGGGGCCGGTGGACGCCAACGACGGAGATGCAAGGATGACCGTGAGTGATTTCGAGATCTAATTTGCGAAGAAGAGGAGGGGCCGATGGGGTAAAGAGGGAGAATGGATGAGTGCGAGCTAGGGTTTCGGGGGCACCAGATAGGGCCGGAGGGTGACGTGGAGGGCATCCATGGCCATGGTGCCCTGGATGTGTGCCACGCACATGCTACTGCACGTAAAGTTGAAGGAGAGATAGATGGGCTAGGCCTGTAAATTGCTAGATGGGCCAAAGTGCATGAGATTTAGGTCCTCTTGTTTTCTCTTTTCTTTAGCTAGACCTTTTTCTGCTTATTTAATCTTTCAAATTGTCTTAGTTTTGTAAAACATATAGTTAGCACCTAAATTGGTAATAGTAGTTATACCACCGCCACAATTAATTTTGTATATAAAAGTGGTTTGCAAGAATTTAATCATTTAAGAGACGCTTAAATAATTGTTTCAGCCCTGTTTTACTTATCTTAGAGCATTTAATTATTTTATAAAAATGTGGTTTCTTCACCAAAATAATGTATGGATTATTTTCCGCAAACCAAACATTTTAGTTTTAATGTTTGAAAACTTTTGATGTTTGCCATTAACTCAAATTTGAATTTGAATCGTTTTGAACTAACGCGTTATTAGCAATAGTAATCGTGGTGACATGGCATCATTAGCAGAGGTTACTGTAGCTTAATTATCGGTCGTTACAATTCTCCTCCACTACAAGAAATCTAGTCCCGAGATTTAAGAGGTGGAGTAAGGGGAAAGTGTCGTCAGATCGGGAACTGTGGTACTAGACTTGCTCGCTCATGCCCACGTCGCGTAGGCCGGTACGGCCCAGAGAGCCCTCGCCGATCGACCAGCTGCTCAAGACCCTCGCGAGGGGGCTAGCCATTGTGAGGAGAACGACCAAGACCTCCTCAGGGAGCGGCCTCACCTAGACTGCTCCAAAGGGGCAACCAAGACCTCTCCCAAGAGTGGACTCAGCTAGGCTGCTTTGGGAGGGCAGAGATCTCAAGGCAAGGGCTGCCTCAGGAGGAGGCAGTGACGCAAGCCATGACGAACCATGCTGGGCCGGCGCCAGGCGTGCCAAGAAAGCGCAGCTTCCATATCGGTGCAAAGGATACCAAGACAAAGAAGTTCCCGAGGGCGAGACAAAGGTCTCCCCTTTGGTGCAACAAGACCGAAGACCGCAAGGACAGCAGGAAGGATGTCACCACCGAGCCCACCACCGCGTCTCCGCCTGCCCACTTTGCAGGCGAAGACCACCTTTTTTCGGGACAGGAGCGTCCTTGTGTTCCCGCTCAAATGCCCGTTGTGGGATTCCCTTCCCGCCTAAACATTTTGGGGGAAGAGGACCCTGGCCGCCTATATAAGTAGCTAGGGTTCCTAGCATAGGGGGGGATCGACCAACCCATTGGGATTTAGCATAGCAAAGGAGCAAGAACATCTGTGTAACATCCCAAATTTTCAATTTGGAATGTTATATATAGGTCATCTATGCATATCATATTTTATTGCATCTTCGTTCTGCAATCCTCGAAATCCTAAGCAACTCAAGGACCCTCGGAGAGAGTTGGGGATTTTTTCGTTTTCATATTTGATTTTTATCAAATACCGAGAACGAGGATTTTTGATTTTAATTATTTTCTCTCCAGGAAAATATTTCATAAAAAAATAAAGGAGGGAGATAATATGACTTCTCCAAAATAATTGAAATATTGAAGGAAAATGTTAAAATCATTATTTGATGTTATTTGATTTTATTTGGAATTTTATTTGCCCTAGAAAAATTTGCACGTTTTAAAAATTGCATTTTAGGGACCAAGAAAATGTTCATCTTGTTCTAAATATTTCATTTAGACGGTGAAACTTTGTTTTGGCAATTTTAGATTTTTATTTTATTTTATAGGAATTTTTCTGTCAGCGGAACTATTTAAAAAATCACAAGACGCTCAAGACCGATCGGGGTCGGAGTCAGCCCAAAGGCAGCCGGCCCAAGCCACCGCGCCGCTTTTCCTCCCTTGTGGCCACACACAGAAGAGTCCGCTCTGACTCCGCCTCCGCATGCCCCTTCCCCAAGGCACCGACCCTCCTATAAATACCTCTAGCCACCACGCCCCGCCGCCCGAGCTCCGGGAGGCCGAGCCTCGCCCGCCGCCGCCGCCGCGCCGCCGCCTAGCCACGCCGCCGCCTCCCGCCACCACGCCTCGCTAGCCCCTCGCTAGCCCGAGCCGCCCGCCCAGCCGAGGACCTCGCCGAGGTACAGCCGAGCCGCCTCAATCGTCGGTTTTGTTTTTCAAAAACCACTTCGGTTTTTTTAGAAAAACCCTAGATTCGTTTTTTAAAATAGATCGGTTTTATTCTCCGGTTTATTTATTTAGTGAGCGCTCACTGCTCGCTCGCTTTTAATGAACGCATTCTTCGCTTAGTTTCAGTTAACGAACGAACGCTCGCTAACCTGTTCGTCGCTTTTCTTTTATCGATTTATTCCGCGATTTTTCTAATCGCGATTTACGATCCGATGTTCGTTCTAGTATAACTTTTCATTGCTTATCGGAATCAGCGTATTCAAGCGCTCGGAGTTTCATCTCAAACCTCTTCCGAATAACCAACTCAAACAAGTTTTTGCCTCTGTAAAATTTGACCCTAGTTCAGATTAGTAAACGGATCTTATTTCTTTCGCCGCTTGAGTTTCCTTGCTCGGTTTGGTTTGAGTCTTTTGCAAACGGAGTTCTTTAGTTGAACTTTTGGTCAGCCTCTTTAGTTGAGTTTTACTTGTGCATCTTTTCTTGTTGCTTATGTATGTTATTGTTTGCTTGCGATAGAATTCCCGAGTGCTAAGCGTGTTACTACTTGTCTCTAGGATTCACGGATCGTCAAGAAGGCAAGTAACACTTTGATCATACTCTTTTCATACCCAGTTTTTATGCATTAGCTCAATCCTCAAACATTTCATGATTAGGATGTCATTAATTTGTGGGTTGGGAAGTAGTAGTTGAGGTAGAACCTATTGCCCTGTTATTATGAAACCCTTGGGAGTTACTTCACGTGTTGCTTATTGCCATGCTATGCTCAGAGACGTGGTTTGGGTTTGAGTGCATCCATGATAGATGTGAGATTGTTAATTAATGGTTTATTTTAAGGTGGCAACTTTAATACACATCTGGTGGATTGAGGCACCGGGGAACCCAAGGTGTTCTGCTTTTATTTTGAAATCCTGGGTACCCGGTGATCTTCCTATGGACCGCCACCAGGCTCAAAGGAACTGAGATTATTCATGCTAGAAACTTCCGTGCAGCCACAAGCTACTATGGGCTCTAGCATAGTTGAGTAAGTTACGTGAAGCTCTTGAAGAGGTAGATCAGCAGGTAGTGGGTTTTGTAGGTTTGGTATGGTCTACCCGGAGTAGAGAGTTAATGTTTCTGGAAGACTATGTCTCGGTCATCCGTTTCTCAAACATCATGTAGTGCGAGAACTCCAACGGAGGCGATCGAGTCTTGTGGGGAAAAGTGCGCAAACCTCGCAGAGTGTACAATCTAATCATGGTTAGCCGTGTCCCTGTTATGGACAATTCTGAGTATCCGTATTTGAGTATTCACATGTATCTCATCACTCTTAATTAATATTGCTGGGATGTTAATTACTCTAATTGGGATTGAGTTGGGGTTATACCTTCTCAATGATGTTTCAACCACCATTATAGTTAAATTAAAACTTATTCCTTTGTTGTAGGGGAAAATTGGCTTTTCACAAAAACATAACCGTAGAGCTTTCCACCAGCTAAATATTGCATGTAGTGATAGTTTATTCTTGCTCTATTGTGTTCTATTGCCAAGATATTCCATGTGCTGACCTGTTTCGGGCTGCAACGTATTATGTTGCGGACTTTTAGACGCAGTAAAGTTCGATAGGTCGCTGCGTGCAGCTCAGCTATGCCGCTGGAGTTGATGGACTCACTTTATCTTCCAAGCCTTCCATTTGTTATTGTATTAGATGGCCTTAAGCCATATTATTGTAATAAGTTCTCTTTGAGACATTCAATGTAATAAGTGTGTGATTGCTACTCTGTTATAAATTCTTCGAGTAATGTGTGTGTCAAGATTACCGATCCAGGATGACATCAAACATGTGGACTTGACCATCCGAGGTCGGGTCGCTATAACCGCCTCCTCACCCCTCTTGGGCTCGCCTCCGAGCTCAGAAACCACTATACTTGTTCATACTCGAGCCTCGCGAGGCCAATCCACTAAAGCAAGACGTAGGGTTTTACACCGCAAGGTGGCCTGAACTTGGGTAAACTCTTGTGTGTTCTACTTGTTTGCCTGCTTGCATTCCATTCCCACCACCAGGAGAAGAGCGAGGCGCTAGGTAGACGTGTAGTGGGAGAGATCTTCGTCACGCCCCTGTGTTCGAATCTTAAGGGTTTTGAGGAGCCCGAAATCCAACATTTGACGCGCCAGGTAGGGGGCGTGTCGAAATCTCGCCTCTCCGACGACCTCGCCTCCCCTCTTCTGCCCTACGTCGCCATGGCGACACCTTCCTGCTGCATCCGCGCGGAGGCTGGAGCCGTTCCCGTTGCCCAGGCGGCTTCGGCGGACCGCGTCGCCCACGGGCGCTTCGTCCTCCACGTCGATGACCCCATCGCCGGCCCGACCACTGGGGAGCGGCCTGCTACGCCACTCCTGCTTCCGCTCGCCGGGCGGCGCTTAATGGCCTGTGAGATGCTCGACACCGGCCGCTGCGGGCGGGCTTGACAACTGGTGGTTTCGCCGGCGAAGGCCGGACGCCGGCGGGGCACCACCGTGCCGCGGGGTCGCCTGCCTCATCGAAGGATCCCAGGCGCCAGCGTCGGCCCGTCACGCTAAATCACACCTTCGACGTCTGGGGGCTGCCGCTTGGCCGCAGGAAGCCCCGCGGCGGCTAGACACGCAGGGGCACGCCATCGTCTTCGGCCCCGGCGACCGCACCAGAGCTACAACCGGCACATGCATCCTCCCCACGGTATGTTCCCCCACCATCTGCGGAGTGGCCGTCACAAGGACCCTCGTCGACGGCGGCGCCGGGCTCAGCATCCTCTCCGCGGAGGCCTTTGGTCGTCTGCCGATGGCCTACGGGCGGCTCCTCCCCACCAAACCCTTCTCGAGGGTCGCGGGCTCGGTCGTCCCACTCGGGCCGGTCCGCCTCCCCGTCACCTTTGGGACGCACGCCAATTACCGGACCGAGCTCATCGATTTCGACGTCGTGCCTATCCACCTGCCCTACAACGCCATCCTCGGCTTCCCGACCCTGGCCAAGTTCATGGCGGTGACTCACCCGGGCTACAACATCGTCAAGATGCCCGGGAGCAGTGGCACCATCACCGTCAAAGGAGACACCAAGGCCGCCCTTCAGGTCCTCGAGCATGTTTATCGAGCCGCTGTCGCGGCTCGCCCAAGCGCAGAGGGGGCTCCGGAGGCCACCGAAGCCGCTCCAGCCAAAAAGAAACAGCTCTTCTCTCAGGATTGCCCCGAGACCAAGCAGGCACCCGTCAATGAGGGAGACACGAGCTCCACTTTCACCATCGGTGCGGGCCTGCTTCCAGAGCAAGAAGAGGCGTTGGTGGCCTTCCTCAGGGCGAACAAGGACGTGTTCGCATGGAAGGCGACCGACCTGGTCGGGGTGCCTAGGCACGTCATCGAACACCACCTCACGGTGTGCCCGAACGCACGACCTATCAAGCAAAAGGCGTGGCGCAGGCTCCGGAAAAGCAGGCCTTCATCGTCCAGGAGGTCCGGAAGCTGGAAGAAGCAGGCGTTATCCAGGAGGTGCGCCACCCGGAATGGTTGGCCAACCCCGTCATCGTCCCGAAGAAAGGAGGCAAAGAGCGCATGTGCGTCAACTTCACGAGCCTTAACAAGTTCTGCCCTCAGGACCCGTTCCCTCTCCCTCGCATCGACCAGATCGTGGACTCAACGGCCGAGTGCGACCTGCTTTGCTTCCTCGACGCCTTCTCGGGCTACAACCAGATCAAAATGGTAGTGCAAGACGTAGAGAAGACGTCGTTCCTGACCCCATGCGGGACCTATTGCTACATCTGCATGCCCTTCGGGCTGAGGAACGCAGGCGCCACCTTCCAGCGGCTGATGCACATCACCCTCGGCCCTCAGCTCGGGAGGAACGTAGAGGCCTACGTCGACGACATCGTGGTCAAGTCCAAGGAGGCCAAGACCCTTATCGGGGACTTGGAGGAAACATTCGCCAACCTGCGCAAGGTGAACTTATGCCTCAACACGGAAAAATGTGTGTTTGGGGTCCCCTCGGGCAAGCTGCTGGGATTCCTGGTCTCGCACCGGGGCATTGAAGCCAACCTGGAGAAGGTCAAAGCCATCGAGAGAATGAAGCCGCCCATGACCCTGAAGCAAATGCAGAAACTCGCGGGATGTGTGACGTCCTTGTGGCATTTCATCTCGAAGCTCGGCGAGCACGCCCTCCCCTTCTTCAAGATCATGAAGAGGAAGGGGCCTTTTGAGTGGACTCCAGAGGCCGGCGCTGCCTTCCAAGACCTCAAGAAGTACCTCACCAGCCCGCCGGTAATGGTGGCGCCAAGGCCTCAGGAGCCCCTGATCCTTTATCTCACCGCTACGCCTCATTCCACCAGCGCGGCGCTGGTAGTGGCACGAGAGGAAAGGGCCAGGGGCCAGAGCTTGCGGAACGACCCGATGCCCTCCGGAACTCCACTGCCTCACGACACGACCTCTGGAGCCGACACGGCCACAACGCCTGGCGACCCCGCCGGCTTATGTAAATCTCCTGAGCCATCAGAAGCGCCTGAAGATCCCGCATCGCCAACCCTCGTGGAGCATCCCGTGTACTTCGTCAGCACCGTGCTCCGCGACGCTCGCTCGCGCTACCCCATGCCCCAGAAGCTACTGCTGGCGCTCCTCGTTGCTTCCAGGAAACTGCGCCACTATTTTCAAGGCCATCCCATCAAGGTCGTCTCAGCCTACCCCCTGGAGAAGGTACTCCGGGGCCCGAACATCGTCGGGTGGGTTGCTGAGTGGAACATCGAGCTGTAGGCGTTCCAGCTGGAGTTCAACACCACGCGGGTCATCAAGGGGGCAGCGCTGGCTGATTTCGTGGCAGAGTGGACCGATGCTCCGGACCAGGGGGCTGGCGAGGACGAGCTCGCTGGCCCCGGGTGACGAAACTCCGGATGGATGGGTGGTATATTTCGATGGTGCCTTCTCGTGCCTCGGCGCGGGGGCTGGCGTCGTGCTGGTATCGCCCACTCAGGATAAGCTCCGCTACGCTGTGCAGCTTTTCTTCCAGCGTGGCGAAAAGGTCTCCAACAACATCGCAGAGTATGAGGGCCTAATCGCTGGCAAGGCCGCGTCCGCACTAGGGGTGAAGCGTCTCACCATCAAAGGCGACTCGCAGCTCCTCGTCAACTTCTCTAACAAAGAGTACAAGCCCAAGGACGAACACATGGAAGTGTATCTGGAGGAGGTGCGCAAGATGGGGAAGAGGTTCCTAGGACTGGAGCTGCAACACGTGCCGAGGGGCACGAATAAGGAAGCTGACGACATCGCCAAGCGGGCCTCCCGACGAGAGCCGCAGGAACCAGGTGTCTTTGAGGAGCGCTTGCTCAGGCCATCGGCAGCACCACCTACTCCGGAGCTGGCATCCATGCATGAGGGGCTGCCAGCGGCTCCCGAGGTCGGTGCACCACCCTGTGGACCGCCCTCCGGAGCCCGCCTGCTACTCGCTGCTGAACCCGAGGAAGATTGCTGGACTGAAGAGCTCAAGGCATACCTACTATGCGGCACCTTGCCGGAGAAGGAGGAAGACACGGAACGCGTGGCTCGGCAGGCCTCGGCCTACTGCATCCAAGATGGTGAGCTCTTAAGGAGGCGCCCTAATGGCGTCTCGCTAAAATGCATCTCGAGGAGGCAAGGACAAGGGCTGTTGGCCGACATCCACGGAGGGGATTGCGGCCATCATTCGTCGTCCCGCACCCTCGTGCACAAGGTCTTTCGCAGCGGCTTCTACTGGCCCATAGGATTGGACGACGCCACGGAGCTCGTGCGAGCCTGCGAGGCATGCCAGTTCCATGCCAAGCAAATCCATCAGCCAGCGCAAGGTCTTCAGACCATCCCGCTTGTCGGTTTGGGTTCAATGAGACCCTTGAGGTTCGAACTCAGGGGTGTGCGGAGATCTTTCCCTACCAGCCCGCGTTAATGGTTCGCAAGGGATCTAAACTAGGAACGATGAACAGCACAAGAGACACAAGATTTATACTGGTTTGGGCCACCGTTGTGGTGTAATACCCTACTCCAGTGTGTGTTGTGGTGGATTGCCTCCGGGGCTGATGAAGAACAGTAAAAAGGAAGAACAGCCTCGCGAGGGGCTGTTCTTGAGCTGGTGCGATGGACTGCTTGGGTGAGTCCAATCGCTTCTCTCTCTCTCTGGTAGGTTCGACCTCTCTGGTAGGTTCGATCTCCCCTCTCTCTATGGTGGCTAGTCCTATTTATAGAGGGAGGCCCTGGACCTCTTCCCAAATAATGAGCGGGAAGGGCGCCAACAATTGGCCATTTTGAAGGGGAACATCTAGTACACTTATCCTGACTAAAGTTGGTCTTTGGCTGCCAAAGGCTCTAACGGTGACGCCGTCCTGGGCTCCACGATGACCTCCGTCCTACCTCTCTGCTGGTCTTGGTCTTGTTGTACCGAAGCGGTAACCTTTGCCTGATGCCTTGGCCTGTGCTTGCCTCCTTTGCACCAAAGGGGAAACGAGGACACTGCGCTGGCTGGAGCCCGCCTGGCGACCGCTTGATCTCGATCGTCATGGCTTGTGTCAGGGGGCACCCTTGTGAGGTACCCTGCCTTGATTTCTCCGCCTCCTCGTGAGCCTACCTGATGAGGCTGCTCCTGAGGAAGGTTCCTGTCGTCTGCCCCGCGAGGCTTGGCCCCTCGCGAGGGTCTTGAGCTTAAGCTGATGAAGCCGGGTCGTCTTTGGGCCCCGCTTGAGCCACGCCGCAGGCATGAGCGAGCAATTCAGGGACCCCGTTCCTAGAACGCCGACAGTAGCCCCCGGGCCCAAGGCGCGCCCGGACTTGGCTTAGCAGACAAGCTAAGGGGCAAGTCTGGCAAGCATGGCCCTAACAGCTGTGGCCTCTCAGCGCCACGTGGCGGTTGATTGGTCGTGGGCATCTCCGCTTCTCCATGATCCCTCGGCAACCGCATGACTTGACAAGTCCATGCACGCAGAAGTGGGTCATGATTACTGTGATTGTGGAGGCCGGCGGGCCTCCTCGGCTATAAGTAAGGAGCAGCGCAAGCCCTTCCGATCCATCCTTCTTGCTACTCCTTCCTCTCCATCCTCGCCGTTGCTCCGCATTCGACAATGGCTCCGATCTGCCGCTTTTCTTGAGAAGAAGGTAAATCCCGAGAGGGTCCGACCCGCTTCCGAGGAAATGGCTAGTCCTCTTGCGCCCGATATCGGGGTGCCCGATAGAGGCGTCGAGATCTGGTATGGCGACGCCGCCGAGGTTCCGCTGCACTTTGATGCCCGGATCGAGGGCCCTAGAGGGGTAGACGCCGGGCGACACGAACGACGCCACTGTCGGCACCGTCAAGTCACAGCGGTGCGCGTCGTTCCTCCTGGAGTTCATGCCGAGGGTTCCTCCCGAGAGCTTGTGCTCCACGTTGCCATACCTCCTCAATATTGGATTCGCCTTCCTCCCTCCTTCGCCTTCGAGATCCCGCCAAGGTGTTCTCTTGAGCTCTGGTTGCAGCATGCTGGCTGCAGCACCCGTGCGACCGGAGCGGAGGTTGCGGTTGTCGCTACGGGCAAGGTCTACATGACCCGAGGTTGGGGCGAGATCGCCCGGGTTTGCCGGACGAGGGGCGCCCTCGTGATCCACCTAGAATACGACGGTGCCTCCTTGATGTTCTTCAAGGTCTTCGACGCGGAAGGTCGTCGGCTGGAATGCTGCCTCGAGAAGGGCGGTAGGGGCATCGCCGTGGCGAGGACTAGGCCCGCCGGTCGCCCCCTCGGCAGCTCCTCGGGCAGCAGCGAAGGGGCCGGAGGGTCCAGCGCTTCCGCCGAGCTTCTGGTGACTCCAGAGACGAGCGACGACAGCTACGAGCCCCCGAGCTCGCGCCGTGCTCGGAGCCGGGCAGGCGCTTCAGGCTACTGGCACGGTGATCTGGATGGGGTTGGCGCCGGCGCCTAGTGGCCCACTGTTGATGATGGCGTCTCCTGCGGAGGCACGCGTAGTCGTCGTTCCTTAGGATTAGCTCCTTTTATTTCCTGCGAAGAATCAAAGTAGCACCCCGGGGGGGTATGTAAGGCGCTGGTCATGTTTTTGTGAATATTATATCCTTATGATGAATCGGTGCGAGATGCGTGTTTTGTCCCGGCTCAGCTCCCCCTTTCTTTCCTCACGAGGGCTTGGTGCTCTGTATTGACAGTCCCGGTCCGGTAGGCTTCAACCGTGGCTGGTATGCCGGTCGCGATGCCGTGGTCAAGGCCAGGAGGTGGCGGCCGAGGTCGATAAGAGCCCCTGAGTCGCGATGCTCGGGAGGTCCCCTTTAGCGCTCAAGCAGCCTCCGCTGGAAAGAAAGGTAGGCAGCTTTGCCGTGTGAGCAGCATGGCGAGGGTTTAGCGCTGAGTCAGATCAGTTTTTGAGTGACTTATCTTGCGGGTTTGGAGCGGCGTTCGATGAGGTGCCGTGCCTGCGTGACGGCAACCGAGGTATTCCCGGGTTGGGCCCTCGCGAGCTTCTTCTCTCTCCCCCGCGCTTTCCTTAATGCTCTACGTCCTCAGGTCCCGGCCCTCGAGTGAGCGCAGCCGCCGCCGGTATGACAGGTCACGATGCCGTGGGTCAAGGCCAGGGGGTGAGGGATGGAGAGCCAGTAAGAGCGCATGAGTCGCGATGCTCAGGCGCCCCCCTTTCATCGTGCAAGCGGATCGCACCGGAGAGGAGGAGAGAAGGCTCGTGATGCCGCCAGCATTACTCGTGGAGCAGGTCCTGTGTACCAATCACGAGGGGAAACAAGGTTCGTCGTTACGGTTTCCAGCCAAACATTGGTCGCTCCGAGGGAGTGATCGGGGCACCGAGGGCTTGGCGGTGGCGCCTTGAGTGGCTGCATGACGAGCTCAGCCACTCAAATTTATCAGTGTTGCATGGACAGACCCGTGCGCAAGTGCCGCGCCTGAGCGAGCGGCTCCAAAGGTAGGTGTCAATCGAGCAGGCGATTAGGTCAAGCATGTTATGTATGAATAAGCAAATCCATTTAGATAGGTGCGGAGAAAGCACATGCCACTGGGTCTAGCCCGACCAGCTCGGGGATAATGCAGCCCGAGGGGCGCCCCCAACAAGGTAAGTAAAGAACATAAGCAAAACAGATACATGCCGCAGGGACGGACCCACGCGGCCTGGGAATGATGCAACCCGAGGCACTCCCTGGTAAGCGGAACTTGGAAAGGTGTCACGATATGGTCGGAGATAGCGGGATGTTGAGATAGCGGATGGCGTGGTGAGGAAGCCGGCCCTCACGAGTCCTCCGGGACCAGACCTCGGGAGGCTCACGGGACCTGAGGGGTTCCTCGAGCCATCTCCATCTCTGCGAGGACCTGCTGCTTGACCTCCTGAGCCTCCAGGCGCACCTCAGCCCGGCGTGATGGGCGGAAACCCGCGTTCGGCGGGCGAAGGCATGCGAACATAGCTGTGAGGTGGACCCGCACGCATGCCCAGCGTGAGGCCATAGGCGCCCGAGGCGCGCCCGGTTGAGCCTGGTATGTCGATGCAGACTCGCAGCCCAGCATCCTTGCACGGATGTGGGGCCACGGCGGCAAGCAAGCAGTGACGGCCGCACATGACTCTTGACTCTGTAGCTCTGGATGTTCCTCGTGATGAACTCACGAGGTTTGGCCCTCATTGCCTCATACCTTCTGAGGAAAGCGTGCCTTGAAGCACACCTCCAAGTGGTGCCCGAGCGCCTCCCTCGTGACCCCGGCTAGGTCGGTGGCTCGCCATGAAAGAGCCCTCGAGCCCCGCCTGAGGAGGGCGCCGGGCGCGCCTTCCTATGCGACAAAGGGTGGCGCCCCTTGAACGGGCACGGGTCCTGTTGCCACGCCTCCGGAGGTGCCTTCCCCGCGAGGTCTTGGACCAGGCGAAGCCTTCTTCTTCTTAGGGATCGCCTCGGGAAGTCTCCCGCTCCTGTGATCTAGGTCTTTGATTGCTGCGGCTTGGAAGGCGCGCTCAAGAGAGCACACTGCATCCCTTTCCTCACAAGGCACTGTGATGACTCCTCCCCTTCCTGGCATCTTGAGGACATTGTAGCCATGGTGAGTCACCGCCATGAACTTGGCCAAAGCTGGGTACAGGGATGGCATTGTATGGCAAAGCGAATGTAGGCGGCGTCGAAGTCGATGAGCTCGGTGCGGTTGTTGCTGCGCTGTTGAGAAGGTGAGCGGAAGGCGAACTTGCCCTATCGGGACGGTGGAGCCATCGGTGACTCCTAAGAAAGGCTTGGTCGGTGAAGATGATCGTATGGCACTTGGAGATCGTTGAATGTCTCGACAGATGGGGCGTTGAGTCCTGCTCCGCCGTCGATGAGGGTCTGGTGACTTGCGTTCTTGATGGTGGTGAGCAAAGCATGGGGAGGACTCGGCGTTGCAGACTTGAGCTGATCCGCTGAACTGAGCGTGATAGCATACGGCGACCACCTAAGAGGTGTGTGGCCTCGGCCTTGGGAGGACTGCATTCACCTCGCGAGCAAGCTGCTTGAAGATCTTGTTGAGAGGTGGGGCTGGCGCCACCAGGATCAAGCGATCGTGGCAGCTCCTGAAACCCCAGCCCCTCGTCGATGATGGTCTTCGTACCTCCTTGGCGGCCGTGGCGGGGTGGGAGCCCTGCGTTGCCTTGAGGCGGTCCTCACACGGCTGGTCCCTCCAACTTCACTCATGAGGCTGGTCACGCCGGTGGTCCTCGCGAGGTGCATCCGCCATCCTTGGCGAGGCCTGCGGTTTTCCCAACATCCTGCACCTCTTCCTCCTCCTCGGCCGTAGCCCGATCATTCGCTCGGGCGTCGGCGTCACGCCTTCTCGCGCGGCCGAGCTCCGGCATTCGTTGGTGTTGTGGGTGTGGAGGTCGTGGTATCTGTGATCCGGCTGCCTTTGGATGACTCGGGCTGATCCTGCCTCGCTTGGTATGCAGTTACGCGCGAGCACGGCAGCCCCTGCGCTTCATGTCCTTGACCTTGGCTTCTTCTCTTACGGATCGGCAACGGGAAGCTCGAGGAGGGACAAGCGCCCTTCCTCAGCCCTGGCGCACTTGGTCGCCAAGTTGAACAGCTCGAGGATGTGCACGGTCTTCATGCATTGCTAGCTCCTCCTTCATCTTGGCGTCACGCATGCGCCATCGGAGAAAGGCTGAGATGATGGCTTCCTCGATCCCACAGGGATCTTGAGGCGAGGCGTTGTTGAAGCGGCTGGATGTATGCGAGGTCTCTCTGGCTGCTGCTTGATCTGGCGCATGTCTCTCCCGGCGGAGGCGATCGCGAAATGCCTTGGATGTTGGCGATGAAGCGGTGCGCATCTCGTCCGGGAGGAGATCGTGTCGGGAGCCGAGTTACAGGCGAGTTGGGCCCGTCCTTGGCGCCATGGGAACTAATTTGCCATGACCTTCTTGTCCCGTTGGCGGCTTGATGCCCAGCTCGTAAGTGAAGAACTCAGCGAGGTCGGCGGTGCCGTCGTGGCGAGGAGGCAGTCTGGCGAACTTGCGGGCCATGCGGCCTCGCAGCTTCGGCGGTGAAAGCGCGGCAGCTGCGGTGGCCACGGGGCTCTCTGGCGATCGCGGAGCTTGCTCTTGTGGATTCCGCACACCGCTGCACTGAAGCAGCGCGGGGTCTTGTGTGATGGCGCTGGAAGCGCGATCGCGGTGCTCGGTCTTTGGGAGCACGTGAGCACCTTCTTGGGGACGAGGATCTCTGGTAGCTCCTTTCTTGTTGCCTGCAGGCGCCGGGGCGGAGGGCCTGGTCGAGAGGCCACGTGCCTTGGAGCAGGCGCCTTCTTGGGGAGGAGGTGGCGGGGGCACCTCGGCTCACTGCCTCCCTTGCAGGGGTGAAGGCGAGACAGCGAGAGGGATGGCACGAGGAGCCCCTGCGGCGCGGACGAGGCTCGGCGATGCGGTCGAGCCACTCCTCGTGAAGCGTTGTCGGCAGGCGGTGGCGCGAGGGCTCGTTCGCCCGCGATGGCTGACTCGAGCCTCCATGGGAGCACGGTGTGCGCGGGACGAAGAACCAACAGGGGTGAGAGAAGGAGTAGCGGTGCAGCCTTCTCGCCTCACCGATGGATGCAGGGACGAGGCCTGCTGCTCGTTCCCCGCCGGGCCGGTGGCGGCGTTGGCGGCAGGCGATGGGGAACGACGGGGGTGTCCGCCGATGGGAGCCATCTGGGCGACTCGAGTGGCGCGAGCAGCCCGGCGCTTGGCGCGGGCTCGGCGAGCGTCAGCCATGGACACGACGGAAAATCACATGTGACCAGCAGAAGAAAGATTCCGGCGCACCCCTACCTGGCGCGCCAAATGTCGGATTTCGGGTTGCGGCAGACCCTTGAGGTTCGAACTCTGGGGTGCGCACGGAGATCTTTCCCCTACTAGCCCATGCGTTAATGGTTCCGCAAGGGATCTAAACTAGGAACGATGAACAGCACAAGAGACACAAGATTTATACTGGTTCGGGCCACCGTTGTGGTGTAATACCCTACTCTAGTGTGTGGTGTGGTGGATTGCCTCCGGGGGTGATGAAGAACAGTACAAAGGAAGAACAGCCTCGCGAGGGGCTGTTCTTGAGCTGGTGCGATGGACTGCTTGGGTGAGTCCAGTCGCTTCTCTCTCTCTCTCTCTCTCTCTCTCTCTCTGGTAGGTTCGACCTCTCTTGTAGGTTCGACCTCTCTGGTAGGTTTGACCTCCCCTCTCTCTGTGGTGGCTAGTCCTATTTATAGAGGGGGCACAGGCCTCTTCCCAAATAATGGCGGGAAGAGGCGCCAACAATTAGCCATTTGAAGGGAACATCTAATGCAGTTATCGACTAAAGTTAATCTTGGCTGCCAAAGGCTCAGCAGTGGCGCCGTCTGGGCTCCCTAATGACCTCCAATCCTGCCGCTCTGCTGGTCTTGCTTTTGTTGTGCAGGCGGTAACCTTTGCTGATGCCTTGGCCTGTGCTTGCCTCCTTTGCACCAATGGGGAAGCGAGGACACTCTGTTGGTGGCGCCCTTTGATCTCGATCGTCATGGCTTGCGTCACGGGGCACCCTTATGAGGTACCCTGCCTTGATCTCTCCGCCTCCTCGTGAGCCTACCTGACGAGGCTGCTCCTGAGGAAGGTTCCTGTCATCCGCCCCGTGATGCTTGGCCCCTCGCGAGGGTCTTGAGCTTGAGCTGATGGAGCTGGGCCGCACTGGGCCCCTGAAAGTGCTAGTTATCGACTAGAGGGGGGGTGAATAGGAGATTTTTAGGAAAGTCTTCAAAACACGGATGTTTCAAAGACAAACAATAGAAATGACCTAATTGATATGCAGCGGAAGGTAAACTACAACAAGCAAGCCATAGTCTAGTATGCAATAACGTGAAAGTACAAGACTAATAACAGCTTGGTAGTAGGATCAAGATGGAAGATAGTGAGAAGCCAATCAACAAAAGTAGTCAAGCAATGAAGTCAAATAGGTATGACAAATAGGCAATGACTTCACGAAGACAAACTCTAAGTAAGGTGAGGGAGAATATAGAACCAGTCACTTGTTGAAGACACGAGAGGATTTGTTGGACCAGTTCGATTCTTTGTGACAAGCTGTACATCTGAGTTAGGGAGGCTGAGATTCAACTCGAGAAGACCGCGTCTTCACCTTATTCCCCTTGAGCTAAGGACACACGGTCCTCGCCCAATCACTCTAGTAAGTCTTCAAGGTAGACTTCCGAACCTTCACAGAGACGGCGTTCACGGCAATCCACAATGACTCTTGGATGCTCGAGCGGCGCCTAACGGTGGAGGATTCCACAGTCCTCAAGTGTAATAAGTCTTGAGTCACCTGAGACAAAAATACTTGATGATGCCTAACACTCTTTGGCTCTGGGTGTTTGGGCTTTGTCCTCGCAAAGTTTCTCTCTCTCAAAGGCTTGAGGTGGGTTGCTCTCAAGCGACAAAAGCCGTGCACTAACTCTGAGCAGCCACCAATTTATGGTGTAGGAGGTGGGCTATTTATAGCCACTAGGCAACCCGACCTGATATGTCCGAAATGACCACAGGTCACTAAGGCCGACACGTGTTCCAGCGGTCGATTTCAAACACACACGGCAACTTTACTTGGGCTACAAGCAAAGCTGACTCATCCAGCTCTGGATAAGTTTTGCTCTCATTGTCTTATTTCGAAGACATAGGATTTCAGGTTGAGCATCACTTTAGTCATTACGACTATGATCACTTGGACCCCTTAACGATGCGGTGGTTCCTATGACTCAACAAAGAAGAAAAGGAAACAACGAAGCGACACGATCTTGGCGCTCCATAGTCTTCACTCAATGTCTTCTCATGTCATAGTCTTCAATGTGAATATCTTCACATACCACCATTGTCGTCAATGTCTTCATACATTTTTAGGGGTCATCTCCGGTAGGTAAACCGAATCAATGAGGGACACTACCTGCGTTATCCTACAATTCTCACAAACGCATTAGTCCCTCAACCACATTTTTCGTCAATACTCCAAAACCAACTGGGGTGGCACTAGATGCACTTACAATCTCCCCCTTTTTGGTGATTGATGAAAAACTGGTTGAAGTTTTCAATGGGGATAAAATATGTGAAATTGTAAAGGATAGGGAATTGTCTTCATAAGTGGTAAAGGCTCCCCCTGAAGATGTGCATATAAGTAGTTTGCTTTTGGAATGCAAATGCACATGGCAGGTTGTACTTGTGGAGATCCTCTTCAACTTATGAAGATAATTCATCATGCATGAAATGATATAACTAAGATAATGACATGCATAATGAAAAATGGACGTCTGCAGAATGATCTAAGTGCGGAAGTTATAAATCGCACATGCGGAATTTATCATCGCACGAGTAAAGCAAATAAGTAGCGAGCGACCATCGAGTTTAAGTGTTACAACTCAAAGAACCAAATGTATCAAAAGCGAGTTGTAAACACTAGGCAAAATATTATGCAACCGCCCTTATGAACCGGCTTGAAGACTATCAAACTCATATGCTTCTCCCCTTTTGTCGATGAAGGACCAAAAGGTTTGAAGACATAGAGCATCTACTCATCTTCTTGAAGTAGATGATGCAGCAGGGTTGTCGTTGTTGGTTGGCGGTGCGAGCGAGCTTAGTGCGATGTCGATTCGTGCAGAAGTAGAGGCGGTGAAGTAGCATCGTCTTCATCATCGATCACTCTGGCATTGACAGTTGCCGCGGAGGAAGAATAGTCAGAGTCTTTAAGTGATGGAGTTAGTCGTAGGACTGCATTCCGTGGAGGAGTGGAGTCAAACTTGAAGCGTTTAGTGAAGCCATCGTCTTGAAGATCTGCTTGACCTTGAGCGAGGTCAAACTCTTCCATGATCGCCGACGGGTCTCATGAGTGACAAAGGCATTCTTGGTGGCAAGGTTTGAATCGATTGGCGTCCACCAAGAGGCTTTGCATTTGTCGCAGGCAGGAGTGATGCTTATCTTGTTTACGATGCGGTCGACAAGAAGTTCTCGATCATTGAGGACTCGAGGCGCTTCCGAGGCCTTTGGCCAATTGTGCTCTCGGTGGCTTCGGTCCGCGACGATGAAGCAGGCGTGTGTTCCCAGCCGGAGGATGAACCACGAGATACCGCTTGGGCGCCTTCCATGGGTTGAGAGAAGCTATGGTGATATGCATTACGAAGACAAAGTGGCGTTTGGCTGGCTCGGGGTATATGGCTTCAAGCGACATATCAACCTCTGGTAGAAAGATCGGATGATTGCGGCGGAGGACCGATAGTTGATAGCGAGTGCATCTTGATGAGGCGCATGACCCATGGAGCATAAAATTTCAGACCAACAGATCAGATCGAGGCGCAGCCAATTGTCGAATGAAGAATTCTTGCGTGTTGAAGCTGATGCCATTGAGGATGTAAAGACCAATGTCTTCATTGCTCCTTCAAGTTTTGCGGATGATGAATGCCCTTTGATAGGCCATAGAGTTACTTTGATGATGTGATATATTATGCGAGGCGGATACTCAAGGTCATCAACAAAGAAGTCTTGAGGGTATTCAGCGTCATGTGGCGATGGCTTCATCATGCTCAACATCGACTCATGTCGGTTACGGCTTATGAAATATGCTCTCCATTGCATCGCGGTGGAGTTGACAACCAGTTCAAACAGCTCTCCGGGAGTGGGTAGGCTGTGAGCTCAATGATGTCAAGAGCTTTGGCTTCATGATGAACATTTCTGTCATCCACTCGAGAACCCATGTCTTCGTATCTCTGTTGTAGCAGCGGATGTGGAGGTAGCATAGAATTGAAGCACAAGTTCTTCATTCCGGTGTTCTTTATGCATGTGAAAGCCGAGCAGACCTGCATCACGAAAGCAATCAAGTGCTTCTTCTAAGCACGGCGATCCGGCAATGGCCCGATGTCGAGGCGCATATGAGGAAAATCGCCCTTGATCATCTGAGAACACATGAGTAATAGCTTCATTGCTGATAGCTCGAAGCAGTCGGATGATATCCTTGGCCTTGTGTAGGGGTTCTTTGCTCTGTCAAAGAAAGTGTTGTGGGCTTTGAAGCCATTTGCATTGAAAGAACTCAGATGTGGCGGTGCTGGAAACCTTGGCAGTCTTGGCCCGGCTTACGGACTGAGGCCTATCGCAATATGATAGTCGAGGCGAGGACCCGAGGCATGAGGCGGAGGGACGAGATCGGACCATCTTCTTGTGACTAGCTCACCATAGTTGTATGCTTGCTCAATTGTGTAAGGCCTTGGTGGCGGGCTGGGCGATGGCAACAAGCGAGGCTTGAGCTGCTCGGCCAGATGCTTGGGGCAGTTGCCTCATTGGCTTGAGCACATTTCCTTCATTGGCCGAGGAGCGGTTGGTGCAGGCTCCACATTTGCTTCAGCCATGACCCGTCATTGGCTTCATTGGTGTTGGATGTGGCAGCCTCAATGTTTTCAACCTCCACTTGAGGAGCTGGAGGGTCGAACCTTTGCTGCGTTGATATCTGGAATAACTTCTTCAATTCTGGGGGTGTAGGGACATGTTCTTCTTCTTCTTGGATGTCTTGGTGATGCAGCGGATTGTCTTCAACAACTTTGGCTTGAGTCGGAGACATTCACAGTTGGAGTGGCCACGAAAACACTTGGCGTGCAACAGGTTGGTGGTGCACTTCTCCTTACAGAGCAGCTTCGAGAGAGGTACTTGGGGCCTTTGACCTTTGCGAAGCTGCGGAATCTTGGCGGCGCATTTGGAGATGGGGTTGCTGGGCCTCAAAGTCTTCCTCTTCTTCTTGCTGTTGTTGTTGGGGAGTGACTTGTTGTTGGGGAGTACTAGGGAGTCTTCTTGTTGCAGGCGATCAGCCCATGAAGCATCTGAGCAATTGGCGTCGGAAGGGCGACCAATCTTGATGAGTTCGTTGTTAAATGCGAGCAGGCGATGATACCACATTGTATTCAATTTGAGGAAGAACTTCATCATCTTCAACATTGTCATGGTGACCAATGTCTTGGCGTGATGGGATCAGCTGCTGGAATCTCTTCAACCGAGGAGCCTCTGTGAAGCAGGCTCATGAAGAGTCATCTGAGTTCTTGGGTTGCGAGGCGGGGCGAACCACTGAAATGGGTTCAACAACCAAGGGCTCTGTGGGAGCAGCCTAATTCTTCTTGGTCTTGAGCTTCTTCTTGGAGGAGCAGCATCGGAGGCTTGGGAAGTTTCCTTTTTCGGCTTCAGCCTCGGCAGCCCTCGTCTTCTTACATTGAAGCGGTTGGCCGGACCTTTGGCTTGAGCAGTCATGCTGCTTGGGAAGACTATGCGGGGTTCTTCCTGCCTTGAAGGTGCAGCTTGGTCAGTTGAAGACTTCTTACTCTTAGCAGCCATTACAGGGTCAATGCCGGGGCGGCCAAGAGCCTTGCGCTTCTCGGCCTCATTGTAGGCAAGCACACACTTGTCGGCCGGACTCTTCATGCGCTCACGAGCCTCGGCTTCTTCACGCTTCTTGAGAAAGGCTTCTTTGAGCTCGTGCAACATGACCTTGAAGTTTTGACATCTTGCACCTTGAGTGCAACCATATGCTTCTTGGTGAGCCTTCTCATAGTCAATTTTGTGCTTGAGTTCAACAATGCGTTGAGCTAGAGCTAGCTCGAAGCAATGGCGCCATTGAAAGAGGCGGCTGAGGCCGATAGGAAGTTGCAGATCTTCAAAGCTGATGTTTGGTGTGTCAAACCACTCATCAATGAAGTGATGGATGATTGCCACATCAAAGAGGCAAATTGTTGAAGATTTCGCTTCTTCTTTTCTCTTGATAAGTTGCTCAAGGGCATCATCGCAAGATCTTCATCCTTTGGACAGATCAATATGCTCTTCTCGCGAGAATGGCAGCGAGTCGATGTCGATTCAGTATTCTTGACAATTTTCTTTCTCTTCTCCGTCTTCTTGGAATCTGGGATTGATCTTTAGACTGAACACTTGGCTTCAAGAGGTGCGATGGCGATGGCTTCTGCGTGAAGCTTTTGGAGAAGCAGTGACTTTGAAGCCTTGACTTTCTTTTATACTGCGGCTTTGGAGCGGGGCAGGAGCTAGAGCTGGGGCTTCATCGGAATCAACATCGTCATCGAGTGATCCACTTTGGCACCTTGGACCAAGATGTAGGTGATGAGGCCATCAAGGTTTGAAAAGGGACCGATGACATTGGGTTCGACGTCCGTGAGCCGTCGGCCGCAGGGAAGCAGAGGGACCAGGGTTGAAGTCTAATCCCAATGACTTCTTGTTTTCCTTGGCGAAGCCTTTGCGTCTTTGGAAGTTGCGCTTGAAGAGATTATCGTCACGACACGAGCAAAGGCGTTGGGTCGGCATTCTCGGTGAGGTCCACGGACCATACAAGGATAGAAACCTTGTGCAATAGCTTCAGCCATGTTCTTGGGTGGAAGGCCTCAAAAGAATATCACCCCAAGGGCATCGATAGCATTCTTCTCGGCATATTCTGGGTGACGAAATTGTACTTGAACCATTGTTCAGCCCAATATCGGCGAATCCATTGGATTCGCGTCTTCTGTGATTGTAGTTCTCTTGGGATCTGTCTTGTACAGCTCTGCGAGGTCATCGGCAGATCTTTTGAGGTTCCCCACGGCGCTGTCGCCGCCCTTCTGACTGATTTATCGCAGCCATGAACTTCAAACTGAATGGCTTCAATCGTTCAAAGGCTTCAAAGGCTTGCGTTTCTTTGGACAAGCGAGGCGGCCGGAGAGTTAGTTTGATCTTGTAAGAATTCGCAAGCGAATGCAGACTATGAGAACCAAAGGATTCTCCACGGACATGTACTGTGACAGCATTAGAATGCGAGGAAGGGAAGAGGTCATATGCATTCTCGGAAGATTTTGAAGATAAATCAGTTTGAAGACATTGACCTCATGATGCGAGGACATTCACTTATCTGTTGAGAGTTGGTTCGATTTATGCGAATCCATGAATAAGTACAAGTGAGGAATCTAACTAGTTGTGAAGCTTAAGTGAATATACTAGGCGATATGAGATCTTGAGACAGAATAGATCTAACATTGTATGGGCAGAAACCAATTTTGGTAAGTAGGATGAATCTTGAAGATCAAACAGATGGTAAAAATAGAGGTATATTTACCACTCGAAGAACTGCTAGACGGGAAGAAGAGGAAGCTGAGCAGTTCAATCCACCGTGCCCAAACTTGGCGACGGAGGACACCTACGGCGGCGGCGGAGATGAAGAAGTTGGAGGCCGGCGTGAGGACGGCGTCGGAGAAATCGCGGCAGCTAAGCGCCGTCACCGGCGTCGTCGAGAGCTAAGCGGTGGCGCTAGGGTTTTGACGAGGTGGAGAGGTGGAAGAAGGTCTTCTTTACCGCGAGGGACATGTATTTATAAGTAGGTGTGCGGCACAACACAATTCTGAGTGCCTGGCGGTTCACATCTGAGGACGCGTGGCAAGCATGCAACATACTCGAGTTGTCCCATGTTCCCACGCCCGCTAGGTTTGTCGGATGGTCGTTCGGCTTCTCGGATTTCAACGATGAGATGAATCATTTAAAACAGACTTAAAGTTTGTCTCTATGTCTTCTGCGACAAGGGCCTTGAGAGAGGACATTGACGGTTTCAATAGAATGCATATGATTTGGACAGATGGAGTTTGAGATAGAAAGCATAGAGATTGGGGTCGATCACATTCACTTAGTTCAAAAGATTCAACTTGGAAGACATAGCTATAAGTGAATCTTGTGAGAGACAGAACAATATATATATATATATATATATATATATATATATATATATATATATATATATATATATATATATATAAAGCAACCAAATCAACATAGTGAAGAAAATCATGAAGATAGGTTGAAGTTGAAGACAAATCAAATGCGAAGATATTGAGAAATAACGCCATGGTGAAACACTTCAAACAAAGAAATTTGGTGGTGGCGTTACCCACCGTATAGGAAGTATTAGACCCGGACACGGCGCACAATTATCGTGGCGCTCGAAGTCAAATTCCACGTTAATGTATTCACACTCGAATGTAAGTCTTCATTGATTGAAGATATCGTTACTTCGTGTGTTGCACATCTAAGTCATCAACATGCATAAGTGTTAGGATGTGTGCTTGATCACAGGACATTTGAGGATTCCAAGATATTTAGCTCACCGTAACTTGCAAAACCTTTTCTCATCCAAGGGCTTTGTGAAGATATCGCGATTGCTCTTGATGTTGGCGTGAATGATGTCAATATCTTTCTTCATGACATGATCCACGAGAAAATGATGGCGAATTTCAATGTGCTTTGTCTTGAGTCTGGACTGGATTGTTGGCAATCTTGATGGCGCTTTCGTTGTCGCATGAAGAGATGTACTTGTTTCAGATTGATGCCATAGTCCTTGAGAGTTTGCTTCATCCATAGAAGTGAGCACAGCAAGATCTAGCAGACAATGTATTCAGATTCAGCGGTTGAGAGTGATACAGTTACGCTTCTTTGAAGACCAACAGACAAGTGATCGTCCCGAAAGTGACATGTGCTGATGTAGACTTGCGATCCACCTTGTCACCAGCATAATCAGCATCGAAAATCTAACCAAATCAAATTTTGAGCCCTTTGGATACCATAATCCGAGTGTTGGGGTGTGAGCCAAATATCGAAGAATTAAACTTCTGAGCTAAGTGATGCGATTCCTTTAGTGCCGCTTGGAATCGAGCACACATGCAAACACTAAGCATAATATCTGGCCTAGATGCACATAGGTAAAGTAAGGAACCAATCATGGGCGGTATACCTTTTGATCGAACTCTTTACCATTGTCGTCGGGACCCGGATGGTGTTTGGTGGCATTGGCGTCGTGTATCCTTTGCACTCTTGCATTCCAAACTTCTTGAGACAATCTTGGAGGTATTTTCTTGAGATATAAAGATGCCATTCCTTTCTTGATGAATTTGAAGACCAAGGAAGAACTTGAGCTCTCCCATCATGGACATCGATATTGTTCTTGCATCATGTATCCAAATTCATCACTATACTTACGGTTGGTGCAGTAGAAGATAATGTCATCCACATATATTTGGCATACAAAAGTTCACCATCATATGTCTTCGTGAAGAGTGTGGGATCAAGGGATCGAGGTTTGAAGCCTTTGCTCTTGAAGTCTTTGATCGTATCATACTAAGTAGCGAGGAGCTTGTTTGAGGCCATCTGATTGCTTTATTTAGCTTGTACACCATATCGGGATGTTTTGGATCTTCAAAGCCGGTGGTTGAGCGACATATACTTCTTCTTCAATCTTGCCGTTGAAATGCACTCTTCACATCCATTTGATAGAGCAAGATGTTGTGGTGGTTAGCATAGGCTAGTAGTATCGAATAGCTTCAAGCCTAGCTACGAGGAGCAAATGTTTCATCGAAGTCAATTCCTTCAACTTGAGTATATCCTTGAGCCACAAGCCGTGCTTTGTTTACGACGACTTGACCATGCTCATCTTGCTTGTTTCGATATATCCATTTGGTGCCAATAATGTTATGCTTGCGAGGTCGGGGCGCTTGACAAGTTCCCAAACATTATTCAGCTTGAGCTATTGAAGTTCTTCTTGCATAGCTTGTATCCATTCTCGTTCCATAAAGGCTTGACAACTTTCTTGGGTTACGATATTGACACAAAGAAAAGTGCCCCAGAAATTTGCTAGCTGTGTTGCTCTTGGCGAGTAAGCGGACCAGTGCATTGATGCTATCGATTATCTTCTCAATCTGTACTTCATTTGCAACTCGAGGATGAACTAGGCGAAGACTTTGCTCATCTGATCATTGTCATCATTGGGAGGATTGTCTTGAGTGAGCATTGTCTTCTGGTTGGTTAGGTTGAAATGATAAGTTCCTCTTGATTGTGCTTGAAGGCATGATTTCACGGTTCCCATCACTTGATAGATTATTTGGGTGGAGCTTTGTCTAGTGTACTTGGCGGGAACTCTCTTTGTGAACCATTGGTTTCATCAAATCGCACGTCTCTGATTTCGATGATTTTGTAGAGATAAAGGTTGAAGACTACTGTAGGAGTGCGAGTCCTTTCCGTAACCGAGCATGAAGCCTTCGTGAGCTTTAGGTTCAAATTTTGACTTGTGATGGGGATCCTTGATCCAGCACTTAGCCCCAAATACTCGAAGTAGCGACATTTGGCTTCTTGCGATAAGGAGCTCATAGGATTTTTGTTGAAGCTTATGGATATAAACACGGTTGATGATGTGACATTTGTATCAATAGCTTGAGGCGAGAACTTTCTTGGTGTCTTGTACTCGTCGAGCATTGTTGAGCCATCTCAATGAGGTTCTATTCTTGCACTCCACGATGCCATTTCTTTGAGGTGTGTATGGGCGAGAGAACTCATGAGTGATTCCCATGGTATCGAGATAAAGATCAAGTCCGGTGTTCTTGAATTGATGTCGTTATCACTTGATATGCTTGATCTTGGCGCCATAATTGTTCATTGCTCGATTGGCGAAGCGTGTGAAGACATCTTGCACTTGATCTTGTAGAAATTATGTGCACCCATGTGTATCTTGAGTAGTCATCAACAATGGCGAAGCCATAGAGACAAGCAGTTGTTGTGAGGTAGAGTAATGAGTAGGGCCAAACAAATCCATGTGTAACAGCTCGAAGGGTTGAGATGTCATCATGATTGTCTTGAGGGTGCTTTGCCTAGTCATCTTTCGACATGAGCACCACACAAATGATCCTTCTTGAACTTGACACCTTGATGCCTATGACATGCTTCTTCTTGGCGAGTGTGTGTAAGTTCCTCATGCCGGCATGCCTGACCTCCGATGCGAGCCGACATTACGAAGCTTTTGCAAGAAGACATCGACAAGCTGTGGACCTCTTGAGAAATCTACCATGTATAGATCATCTTTCCTATACCCTTCAAAGACTAGAGACTTGTCGATTCCATTAGTACAAGGCAGCGATATTTTCGAATATCACAATCATATTCAAGTCACAAAGCATTGAGGCGGACATCAAGTTGAAACCAAGGGATTCAACAAGCATCACTTATCCATGTGTTGATCCTTTGAGATTGCAACTCTACCTAGACCCAATACCTTGCTTTTACGATGTCGACAAATGTGATGTGACTCTTGTCGATGGGCGTAAGGTTGAGTCCATGAGAAGACTTGATCACCGATCATATGATTAGTGCATCCACTGTCCATAATCCATTACGAAGCATGAGGTGTCATACCCTCTGATGCAGTTAGGGGATAAGCTTCACCAAGAGCATTGTGAAGCATAAACATTTGATGAGCAAGTGGATTATTGAAGCTTAAATCAAGATTAGGACTGATAGGATGAATGGCAAGCGATTAGGAACAAAATACATAGTGAGACCATTTGGGCATTTGATCTTGTGCCCTACAAGATGTTTTAGGTCCCGACAATATCATCGAGGCGCCTTTGATTTTGGTGGAGACCCTTTCTGCAAAAGAGTTAATTCTTCTTAACCACCCACATCTTGAGGGTGGCTTAGAAACAATGAGTCTAAGTGCAGCATCGAGAACTTGGCTTTGGTGCCCTAGCAAATAGCCTTGCAGGAGATGAATGATACTCATATGAATAAGCGAGAAAAGTTCTTAGTTCTATGAACATAGCGGTTTGAAGACACGCTCATATTCATACATTTGAGTCGGTTTCCCTGCAAAACATTGGCGTTAGGGTGACTCGGTGAGTCCTCATGCATGTATGAAGCCTTTGGACCATATGGCGCCTTAGGTGCAGGGTTTGTCTTCTTCGGTGGTGTCATGATGACATTCTTGGAAGATTCTCAAGACAACTTTTGGGAACCAGATCTTCTTCATAGGTGGTCCATTCCTGCGATTAGTACCAATATACGGCAAACACTTCACCATTCGATTCTTGAACAGCTTATAGTTTGCATCAAAGTTCATCAATGATAATAGGGTTAGCACAGGTAAAGCGGATAAGGTGGATGGATCCTTGAAGGTTCCTTTGCAGACAACCCATGTGGTTTTGGGATCTGCTCGGGCTTCGGTAGGAACCATCAACATTCATTTTCCTCTCGAACCCAACACCCTCTTTCCTAGGGTTTGGTTCGGATATCTACTTTTGAGGACATCATAAAGTGTCGATGCCCTTCGGACTTTTATACATCCTGTTTCAAGCAATGTCTTCAACCTAGCATTTTCATCGGCAATAGCGGTGGTATCCTCCATGAGAGGGTTAGTTACCACATTAGTAGTTGAAGACAATGCAACGATAGCAGCAGATTGAACATTCAACAGCGAGAGGTAGCGATATCACGTTCAAGACATTTTAGACATGGTGGTTCAAATCCATCTGGCCGGAACTGATCATTGGCCTGAAGTGACTCATTCTCTTTTGAAGATCTTCATGAGCCGCTCTCAATTTCTCAAGCTCTTGCTTCCTTTGAAGATAATCATAGGAAAGCTTTTCATGAGTAGTTGAGGCGTTTCATGGCGACTTTCAAGTTCTTGGTACTTAGCATGAAGATTTTAATGTCTTCAACTAAGGATTTGTGAGCGTGTCATTTCGCGTCAACAGGTCATCGCTTTTGTCTAACAGTTTTTGAGTATGTTCCATAGCTCTTTGTTGTTCGGTTGCAATTTTAGCAAGTGTTTTGTAGCTGGGTTTGGATTCACAATCGAGTCATCTTCACTTGATGTTTGAAAGTAAGCATCACGTGATTTTACCTTGGCACGCGTTCCATGAAGCGATAGGTGGGAGCAGGGTCGTCCTTGTCATCGGCTTCATCGTTGGTGTAGAAGTCATTGTCTTGATGTTGAAGATGGACTTGGCAACATAGGCTGTGGCTAAAGCCGGACTTACAGCGCCGGTCGGACTCCTCTTGGACTCCACCTCCACCTCCTCAAAGCAGACTCCTCTTGAATCCATTTCCTTGCCAAAAAAGCACGAGCCTTGCGGATGAGCTCTTCTTATGAGATGAAGACTTTGATGAGGACTTGGAAGAAGACTTTGAAGATTTCTTCTTCTTCTTGTCATCAGAATCATATTCCTTGCTCTTCTTCTTCTTCTTCTCATTGTCCCCTTGTGGACACTCGGAGATATAGTGTCGGTTTTCTTGCACTTGTGACAGGTTCTCTTCTTGTAGTCATGAGTGGAAGCTTCATCATTTCTTGAGCTGGATCGTGAAGACTCTCTGAAGCCTTTCTTCCTAGTGAACTTGGAACTTCTTCACAAGCATAGCAAGTTCCTTTCCAATGTCTTGGGATCATCGGAACCATGATCGATTCTTCTTGGATGAGGAAACAACTTTTGCCTTCAAAGCGCGAGTTCGGCCATAGTTGGGACCATAGATATCTCTTTTCTCGAAAATTTGGAACTCATGTGTGTTGAGCCTCTCAAGTATATCAGACGGATCGAGTGTCTTGAAGTCGGGGTGTTCTTGTATCATGAGGGCAAGGGTGTCAAAAGAGCTATCAAGTGATCTCGGTAGTGTCTTGGCGATTTCATGCTTGGTAATCTCGGTGGCGCCGAGAGCATGAAGCTCATTTGTGATGTCGATGAGGCGATCAAGCGTGAGCTGGACATTTTCATTGTCGTTTCTCTTGAAGCGGTTGAAGAGGTTGCGAAGAACAACGATCCTTTGATCTCTACGGGTTGAGGCGCCTTCATTGACCTTGGATAGCCAGTCCAGACTAGCCCGGCGTTTCGAGCACTCACTGCGGCCATACTATCCTTTGGTCGAGATGACCACAGATGATGTTCTTTGCGGTAGAGTCGAGTTGAATGAACTTCTTGACATCGGCGGGGTGACACCTTCACGATTTGGGAACACCGTTCTTGACGACATACCAGTCGACATCAATGGCTTCAAGATGCATCGCATCTTATTCTTCGATAAGGATAGTCGGTTCCATCGAACACGGGGCAAGCAGCGGAGACCTTGATTATCCTGCGATCGACATAGCTAAAACTCCAAGTGGTTAAACGAATCACCGAGAACAAGGAGTACCTTGCTCGATACCAATTGAAAGTGCTAGTTATCGACTAGAGGGGGGTGAATAGGCGATTTTTAGGAAAGTCTTCAAAACACGGATGTTTCGAAGACAAACAATAGAAATGACCTAATTGATATGCAGCGGAAGGTAAACTACAACAAGCAAGACATAGTCTAGTATGCAATAACGTGAAAGTACAAGACTAATAACAGCTTGGTAGTAGGATCAAGATGGAAGATAGTGAGAAGCCAATCAACAAAAGTAGTCAAGCAATGAAGTCAAATAGGTATGACAAACAGGCAATGACTTCACGAAGACAAACTCTAAGTAAGGTGAGGGAGAATATAGAACCAGTCACTTGTTGAAGACACAGGATTTGTTGGACCAGTTCGATTCTTTGTGACAAGCTGTACATCTGGTTAGGGAGGCTGAGATTCAACTCGAAGACCGCGTCTTCACCTTATTCCCCTTGAGCTAAGGACACACAGTCCTCGCCAAATCACTCTGGTAAGTCTTCAAGGTAGACTTCCGAACCTTCATAGACGACGTTCACTGGCAATCCACAATGACTCTTGGATGCTTAGAGCGCGATGCCTAACAATTTGGAGGATTCACAGTCCTCAAGTGTAATAAGTCTCTAGGTCACCAGACGAGAAAGACTTTAGTGATGCCTAACACTCTTTGGCTCTGGGTGTTTGGGCTTTGTCCTCGCAAAGTTTCTCTCTCTCAAAGGCTTGGTGGGTTGCTCTCAAGCGACAAAAGCCGTGCACTAACTCTGAGCAGCCACCAATTTATGGTGTAGGGGTGGGCTATTTATAGCCACTAGGCAACCCGACCTGATATGTCGAAATGACCACTGGGTCACTAAGGCCGACACGTGTTCCAACGGTGATTTCAAACACACATGGCAACTTTACTTGGGCTACAAGCAAAGCTGACTCATCCACTCTGGATAAGTTTTGCTCTCATTGTCTTGGCTCGAAGACATAGGATTTAGGTTGAGCATCACTTGATCATTACGACTATGATCACTTGGACCCCCTTAACGATGCGGTGGTTCCTATGACTCAACAAAGAAGAAAGGAAACAACGAAGCGACCACGATCTTGGCGCTCCATAGTCTTCACTCAATGTCTTCTCATGTCATAGTCTTCAATGTGAATATCTTCACATACCACCATTGTCGTCAATGTCTTCATACATTTTTAGGGGTCATCTCCGGTAGGTAAACCGAATCAATGAGGGACACTACCTGCGTTATCCTACAATTCTCACAAACGCATTAGTCCCTCAACCACATTTTTCGTCAATACTCCAAAACCAACTGGGGTGGCACTAGATGCACTTACAGCCCCCACTTGAGCCACGCCCTTGGGGCATGAGCGAGCAAGTGCAGGGAGCCTGTTCCCGAACACCGACACCGCTCTCACAGCCCTTGGCAGTGCAGGGGCTGGACATCCTGGGACCATTCCCCTGAGCGGCGGGGGGCTACCGTTTCCTCTATGTCGTCTTTGACAAGTTCACCAAGTGGGCCGAGGTGGAGCCGGTACGCACGATTCCCGCAGGATCGGCAGTCAAGTTCATCAAGGGCCTCGTGACCCGCTTTGGTGTCCCCAACCGCATCATCACGGATAACGGTTCGAAGTTCACGAGCAATCTCTTCAGATCATATTGTGCTAACCTTGGAACGCAGATCTGCTACGCCATACGATGGCCCACCCGGGAGCAATGTGTAGGCGAGCAGCATAGCGAGAGGTCTGCGCGGCCTCGAGACGTGCAGCTTCAAGAAAAAGCTCGAGGCCTGTGGGCTGGATCGACGAGCTCCAGTCCGTGCTGTGGTCAATCCGCACCATCGCAACCAAACCTACGGGAGAAACCCCGTTCTTTCTCGTTTATGGTGCGGAGGCGGTCCTCCCTCACGAGGTCAAGCGTCGCTCCCCACGGGTCTTGGCTTTCGATGAGGAACGCCAAGGCGCCGCCTGGCGGATGGACCTCGTGCTCGGCGAGGAGGGCCGCTGCCGAGCTGCGCTCAGGGCAGCGCGATATCAGTAGGCGTTGCGGCGGTATCATTGCCGCAGCGTCCGCTCGAGAACTTTGGAAGTTGGTGACTTGGTCCTGAGGCGGGTCCTCTCCAGGGAAGGGCTACACAAGCTCTCGCCTATGTGGAAGGGCCCGTTCAGAATCGCCCCGTGTCTCTTGGCCTGGCGCTGTGCGCCTGGAGACGCAGGATGGGATACTCATCTAGAATTCCTGGAACATCCAACACCTCAGGAGGTTGTATCCATAATCAAGGCTCCGTGCCCATGAAGACAATCAAGGCTCCGTGTAACATCCCAAATTTTCAATTTGACATGTTATACATAGGTCATCCATGCATACCATATTTTATTGCATTCTGTTTTCAAATCCTTGAAATCCTAAGAAACTCAAGGACCCTCGGAGAGAGTTGGGGATTTCTCAATTTTCATATTTGATTTTATCAAGTAGTGAAGGCGAGGATTTTGGTTTTAATTATTTTCTCTCGGAAAATATTTCATTTTAAATAAATAAATGAGGGAGATAATATGACTTCTCCAAAATAATTGAAATATCGGAGGAAAATGTTAAAATCATTGTTTGGTTTTGTTTGATTTTATTTGGAATTTTAATTGCCTTAGAAAAATTTGCAGCTTTAAAAGTTGCATTTTAGGGGCCAAGAAAAGTTCATCTTGTTCTAAATATTTTATTTAGATGGAGAAACCTTGTTTTGGAATTTTAGATTTTATTTATTTTTCTAGGAATTTTCTTTCGGCTGAATGATTTTTTTAAAAAAATGGACCGCGCCGTGCCCAGGCCAAAGGCCCAGCGAGGCAACCCGGCCCGCCAGCGCCGCCGCCTTCCCGTCTTGCCGCCGTGCTTAGCCTGAGCCGAGGAGTCTGAGCGGACTCCACCAGGCGCCCCCTTCCCAAGCCACCGCCCCGCCCTCCTATATATGCCGCCGCCCGCCACCACCACCACCCAAGCCGCCCTTGGCCGGCAGGGCAGGAGCCGCCCGAGCCCGATCCGCCGTCGCCGCCGCCTCTCGCGCCGCCCGCCCTCATGAGTCGCCGAACCCCACCGCCTCTCGCCGACCCCGCCCCACCGGAACCCGCGGATCCGCCCGCCCGCCAGACGCGCCTTGCGGAGGTACCCGACCCGCCGCGGTTTTAAGAAACCTTGGGTTTTTATAAAACCCTAGCCCGTTTTTTATTAGATCGGTTTATTTTCCGGTTTATTTATTAAAGCGTTCACTGTTCGTTCGTTTTACGAACATGTTCGTCGTTTAGTCTTTACTAACGACCGTTCGTTCGTTTAGGCGTTCGTTGATTTCTTTTATCGAATTATTCGCGGTTATTCGAATTTGATTTCTGAACCAATGTTCAAACTAGTATAACTTTTAGCTCGTTTATCGGAATCAGGCGATTCAAGCGCTGGAGTTTCATCTCGAACCCTCTTTCCGAATAATCAACTTAAACCAGTTTTATATTTGTAAAATTTGACTCTAGTTCAGATTAGTAACGGACCATGTTTTCTCGCCGTTTGAGTTTCGTTGTTCCGTTTGGTTTGATTCTTTTTGCAAACGGAGTTCTTAAGTTGAACTCTCCGGTCAACCTCTTTCAGTTGAAGTTTCTTTTGTGCATCTTTGTTTGTTGCTTATGTATGTATTGTTTGCTTGCGATAGAATTCCCGGAGTGCGAAGCGTGTTACTACGAGTCTCTAGGATTCACGGATCGTCAGCAAGGCAAGTAACACTTGATCATATCTTTTCATACCCAGTTTTTATGCATTAGCTCAACCCTCCAACATTGCATGATTAGGATGGCATTAATTTGTGGGTTGGGAAGTAGATGATGAGGTAGGAACCTATTGCCCTGTTATTTTCAAACCCTTGGGAGTTACTTCTACGTTATGCTTATATTGCCATGCTATGCTCGTGAGCGTGGTTTGGGTTTGAGAGATATTCACGACAGATGTGAGATTATTAATTAATGGTTTACTTTAAGGTGGCAACTTAAATACACATCTGGTTGGATTGAGGCACAGGGAACCCAGTGTTGTCATTTTATTTTGGAAATCCCGGGGTGCCGTGTGATCTTCCTATGGACCGCCACCAGGCTCAAAGGGCTGAGATTATTCATGCTAGAAACTTCCGTGTGCAGCCACAAGCTATTATGGGCTCTAGCATAGTTGAGTAAGTTTCGTGAAGCTCTCGAAGAGGTAGGTCAGCGGTGAGTGGGTTTTATAGGTTTGGTATGATCTATCCAGGAGTAGAGAGTTAATGTTTACGAAAGAGCGTGTCTCGGTCATCCGTTTCTCAAACACCATGTAGTCGAGAAATCAACGGAAGCGATCGAGTCTTGTGGGGAAAAGTCATAAACCTCTGCGAGTGTACAATCTAATCATGGTTATCCGTGTCCCGGTTATGGACAATTCTGAGTATCTAGTACTTGAGTATTCACATGTATCTCATCACTCTAAATTAATATTGCTGGGGTTAATAATCACTTTAATTGGGATTGAGTTGGGGTTATACCTTCTCAATAATGTTTCAACCACCATGATAGTTAAAGTAAAATTTATTCCTATGATGTAGGGAAAAATTGGCTTTCCGCAAACTGTAACCATAGAGCTTTCCACCAGCCATATATGCATGTAGTATAGCTTATTCTTTCATTATTCTCTATGTGTTACATTGCGGCATATTCCATGTCTGACCCGTTCTCGGGCTGCAGCGTATTATGTTGCAGACTTTTTGAACGAGGAGTAAGGTTGATAGGTCGTTGCCGTGCAGCTCAGTTATGGCGTTGGAGTTGATGGACTCACTTTATCTTCCAAGCCTTCGCTGTTATCGCATTAGATGGCCTTAAGCCATATTATTGTAATAAGTTCTCTTTTGAGACATTCGATGTAATAAGTGTGTGATTGCTACTCTGTTATAAATCCTTGATCTTGTGTGTGTCGGCATTACCGATCCGGGGATGACACGAAGCACGAGACTTGACCATCTGAGGTCGGGTCGCTACAAGATGGTATCGAGCACCTGCTGAGTGTAGGACACGACCACTAAGATAAAACCATAGGTCACTCCTCTCTACTCATTTCGACCTCTCTCCATTTTCCACTCTTTAGGATGGCGGAGATGAAGTACAAGTTTGCCCAACGGATGAAGACACACCTTTGGACGCCACTTGAAGGAAGTCACTAGGTACTGAATATTGGAATACCAAGCTTCATCGGGACGTACAACGCCACCTTACCGGAAGAAGAATCTGGAAGATTCAAGCTCTAGTTCCGGAAGGACGTTTGCACCAAACACGGAGCCCATAGTATGTGTTTTCAATGCACCAACATGGATTTTGGAAAGAGTATGGCAGCTCACATTACCATGGGGCGCATTGGAGAAGTCTACAACAAGGAGCTTAAAGACACCATATACCAAATATGTGGGCGCCGAGGGCGAGCAATGGGAAGTAATTAGCACCAAGAAGGATAGATCCATTGCAGCTTACATCCAAGAGCTAAACCAGCACATTCGACGTCAGGAGAACCAGATGTGCGCGGACATGATGGAGTTGAAGAAGGCTAAAACTAGGATCATCGAGCTGGTGGAAGAACTCAAGTCTACGCGATGGATATGAGGAAGAAATCAAGATACTCTTGGAGAAAACGGCGACCTAGTCAAGAAGATTGGAGTCTTCATGGGAGGACCAGCACCCAAGGAAGAGGAGCAAGAAGAGGAAGAAGACCCCGCTTGTCCAGACAACTACATCATCATCGACGACACCGACTCAGATCCAAGTGATGATGACTATGAAGACGAAGCTGGAGTAGACATCATGGAGTCTTCCACCGATCAAAATTTCTAGATGACCACCAAATATTAGTAGTATTTTCCCCATGTAACTAGTAGTAGTTGAGCACTTGTCGATAGTCCTAGATCGTTTTGTATGCCCTTGCTTGCTTGATTTGAATGATTGTGTTTGCCTCATGTGCATATGGGTAGTGTTTTCTCACTAGACCTCTTTCTATTTCTAATCTCTCCCATCTAAACCCTCGGATGCCTCAGGGCGTGACCCGGTTTTGTTTTCCCACGGAGCTCACTCGGTTGATCCAACAGCGAGAATGCCTTGATGCAATTGCTAGTTCAAAACCAGGGCAATGCCAACAACAACAACAACAACAACAACAACAACAACAACAACAACAACAACAACAACAACAACAACAACAACAACAACCCCGCGGTGGACAATTTAGCCCGTTTTACGAGGTTACAACCGCGGTGTTTTCGGTAGCACCGAGCCAATAGTTCTGAGATGATTGGTTCGCCGTATTGGAAGGAGTTAACCACCGCGGGATGCACGGATCTTTGAAAGAGTGCGCTTTGCCGCACATCAATTGGATGGACCAGCAGCCGCATGGTGGGAGAATTACGGCTACTTTTCCTATAGCCAATGTCACTTGGGACCAGTTCAACAAGCTTTTACATACGGCCCATGTTTCAAGCTGGAGCCATGCAGATAAAAAGCGTGAGTTCCGCAACTTACGCCCGAGGAACCGTCTTGTGGCCCGATCGTGGATGAGTTTAGCAAGTTATCACGCTATGCCCACGATGATGTGGCCACGGATGTTGCGAAGCAAGAGAAGTTTATGGAAGGGCTGAATGATGAGATGAGTATGCAGTTGATGGTGGCAACTTTCAACAACTACCGGAGTTGGTAGATAAGGCCCTAATGATTGAAGGAAAGCAGCAGCAAATTGAGAGTCGTAAGAGGAAGTATGGACAAGGGAAGTATAACTCAGGAGCTCACGAAGCCTCGCAACCCGAACTCGGGAGGACTAGTTCATAACCATGGAGGACATAACCATCTTTGGAGGAGGATCGCATAATGGTGCGAAGAATGGGAATGGAAATGCAGCCAACAATAATCGAATCGCTCAAACCCAGCTACACCGCTAAAGAGACTTGAGCCAAGTTATTTGCTTTAAGTGCGGGAAGGCAGGGCACTATGCCAGCGACTGCCTGAAGGAAAGAATGGAAGCGGAAATGGGAGCGCTGGAAGAAGCCCAATCCATTCAACAAAGGACAAGTGAACCACGTTAACGTGGAGGAAGTTGAAGAAACGGCGGATCTTGGTAATAGGTAAGTTTTGGTTCAGTCATTTACCGCTATTGTTCTTTTCGATCTTGGTGCATCACATTCATTTATATCAAGGGATTTGTGGATAAGTTTAAGTTACCAACCCGGACCCTTAGAACCCCTCTTTTAGTGAGCTACTTTGGAGGCGAGTATATGGCTAGCGGATGGTGCACCAGATACCCCTAATCATTGGCACACATGTTTTCCGTCGACCTAATTATCTTGGAGTCATAAAGTTGGATGTGATATTAGGTATGGATTGGATGTCGAAGTTTGGAGGAAGTATCATTGTGCTAGCAAGTCAATTTATCTTACCACCCGGAGGAAAAAGGATTAAGTATGTATCTAGGCATGTGCCTAGGAGGAGCCAAGTGAATACCCTCACGGGAGTTGTACAAGAGGAAGTACATAGTGAAGGATTATCGGATGTTTTTCGGAAGAGTTACGGGCATGCCACGGATCGAGACATCGAGTTTACGATAGAACTAATGCAGTGCAGGGCCAATCTCAAAGAGACCCTATCGGATGCCATAAATGATCGGAGGAAATTAAGAAGCAGATCAAGGAGCTATTGGAGAAAGGTTACATTAGTGAAGTTCATCACCTTGGGGAGCTCCGGTACTTTTGGTGGAGAAGAAGGATAAATCCCTAAGGATGGTTGTTGATTACGAGCTCTGAATGAAGTAACGATAAAGAACAAGTATCCCTTACCGATGATTAATGATCTGTTTGATCGGTTGCAAGGAGCTAAGGTGTTTTCTAAAATTGATCTCGATCAGGATACCATCAATTGAAGATCGAGAGAAGGATATACCAAAGACAGCATTCACCACGATATGGATTATATGAGTATACGGTCATGTCGTTTGGATGACTAACGCCCTGCCTATTTTCATGAGTATGATGAACAAAGTGTTCATGGAGTATTTGGACAAGTTTGTTGTGGTGTTTATCGATGATATTATGGTTTACTCAAAGAGCGAAGAGGACACGCACAACACCTCGTTTGGTTCTTGAGAAACTCGGGGAACACCGGTTATATGCCAAATTCAGCAAGTGCAAGTTTTGGTTAAAGGAAGTTGGATTTCTTGGGCATGTTATATCGGGAGAAGGTATAGCGTAGATCGGTAAAATTCAGATCGATCCTTTGAATGGTTGGCACCACTTGATCGGCAAGATTCGCGATTTCCTTGGTGGCGATGTATTATCGGAGATTCATTGAGAATTTTTCCAAGATTGCTAAACCAATGACAGAATTGCTAAAGAAGGATACCAAGTTCAAATGGACGGAGGATTGTGAGACAAGCTTCCAAGAGTTGAAGAAGCGGTTGACTACAGCCCAGTCTTGACATTGCGAGATATACATAAGGAGTTTCAAGTGTATTGTGATGCCTCTCGCTTGGGACTTGGATGTGTTCTTATGCAGGAAGGAAAAGTTGTTTCGTATGCCTCACGACAAGCTGAAGCCTCATGAGTTGAACTATACCACGCATGATTTGGATCTAGCAGCTGTAGTACATGCGTTGAAGACACGGAGACATTATCTCATGGGAAACCGTTGTGATGTGTACACGGATCATAAGAGTTTAAGTACATTTTCACACGAAGGAGTTAAACCTCGAGCAGAGGGATGGCTGGAACTTATAAAGGATTACGACATGAAGCTACACTATCATCCGGGAAAAGCCAGCGTCGTAGCGGATGCTTTGAGTCGGAAGAGTTATGCCAATATCCTTAAAGGTAGAGGACTGCCAAAGGAGTTAGCGAGAGGATGTTATGGAACTTGGTTGGAGATTGTTCCAAGAGGTTTTCTTGCAACAATGGAGGTTCGATCGACCTTGTTAGACAAGATTGAGGCGCTCAAAAGGAGGATAAAGAGATTGCTGAGATAAAGGAAAAGATGGGCAAAGGAAAAGCCAAAGGTTTTCGCGAGGATGAGCCACGATACCTTGTGGTTTGAGGATCGGTTATGTGCCCAACAATTGGAGATCAGGAAGTTAATACTTCAAGAGGCCCATGACTCACCATACTCGATTCACCGGAAACACCAAGATGTATTTGGACTTGAAGGAGCGTTTACGGTGGTGGTATGAAGAAGGATATTGCGAGTATGTAGCCGTTTGATGTATGCGGAGAGTGAAAGCGAGCATCAAAAGCCAGCAGGACTGTTGCAGCCTATGCCAATACCGAATGGAAGTGGGACAAACTTGGCATGGATTTTATCACCGGATTACCCAGAACCAAAGCGGGATATGATTCAATATGGGTAGTAGTGGATCAGTTGACCAAAGTAGCTCACTTCATCCCAGTGAAAAAACCTTATACAAGTGCCAAGTTGGCCAAGATATATATGACCAGGATCGTATGTTTGCATGGAGTTCCGAGGAGTATCGTATCGAGATAGAGGAACACAGTTTACTTCAAAGTTTTGGCATCAACTACACGGACTTTGGGTACAGTTGGAGTTGATACCGCCTTTCACCCCTGAGCGGATGGACAGACAGAGAGAGTCAATCAGATTTTGGAGGACATGTTAAGAGCACATGCGCTAGATTATGGATCTAGTTGGGATGACAATTTGCCATCATGAGTTCTCATACAACAATAGCTACCGGGCCGGTTTGAAGATGGCACCGTTCGAAGCTCTGTATGGATGCAGATGTAGAACACCATTGATGTGGGATGAGGTTGGAGACCGTCGGTTGTTTGGACCTGATTTGATCAAAGACTTCGGAGGAGAAGGTTAAACTGATCGAGAGCAGGCTAAAATTGCTCAATCTAGAGCGGAAGAGTTCTGTGATTCAAAAAAGCAAGAAGTAACCTATGAAATCGGAGCGAGCATATTTGCGAGTATCACCCACGAGGGTGAAACGTTTTGGAGTAAAGGAAAGTTAGCCCCAAGATTTGTAGGACCGTGTCGTGTTTTGGAGCGAATGGGAGAAGTTGCCTACAAGCTGGAGTTACGAAGGACTGTCGGGAGTTCACGATGTGTTTCACGTATCTGGCGAAGAAGTGCCACGCTGAGATGGCCGACATATCGTTAAAGGATCTGATGCCCTGGAGGCGATACAATTGGATAATAATTTGACTTATGAGGAGAAACCGGTAAAGATTCTCAAGTTTGATAGCGAGTCACTCGCAACAAGGTGATCAAGTTTTGCAAAGTTTAGTGGAGCCACCATACCGAGGAGGAAGCCACAGGGGCGAGAAGAGGATATCCGCAAGGACCATCCGCACCTATTTTCTAGCCAACCCGAATCTCGGTGAGATTCATCTTAAGGGGTAGGTTTGTAACATCCCAAATTTTCAATTTGGCATGTTATACATAGGTCATCCATGCATACCATATTTTATTGCATTCATTTTCAAATCCTCGAAATCCTAAGCAACTCAAGGACCCTCGGAGAAGTTGGGGATTTCTCAATTTTCATATTTGATTTTATCAAATAGTGAAGGCGAGGATTTTGGTTTTAATTATTTTCTCTCGGAAAATATTTCATTTTAAATAAATAAATGAGGGAGATAATATGACTTCTCCAAAATAATTGAAATATCGGAGGAAAATGTTAAAATCATTATTTGGTTTTATTTGATTTTATTTGGAATTTTAATTGCCCTAGAAAAATTTGCGCTTTAAAAGTTGCATTTTAGGGGCCAAGAAAAGTTCATCTTGTTCTAAATATTTTATTTAGGCGGAGAAAACTTGTTTTGGAATTTTTAGATTTTATTTATTTTTCTAGGAATTTTTCTTTCGGTGGAATGATTTAAAAAAAATGGACCCAGCTTGGTGGGCCAAAGGCCAGTAGAGCCGGCCGACCCGCCATGCGCCGCCGCCTTCCCGTCTTGCCGTGCTTGCACGACGCCTTGAGAGTCCGAGCGGACTCACCAGGCGCCCCTTCCCAAGCCGCCGCCCCGCCCTCCTATATATCGCCGCCCCCCGCCCACCACCACCCGCCACCACCCAAGCCGCCCGGGCAGCCGAGCCGCCCGGAGCCCGATCGCCGTCGCCGCCGCCTCTCGCGCCGCCCGCCCTCGCCAGTCGCCGAGCCCGCCGCCTCGCCACCCCCCCGCCCACCAGAACCTGCGGAGCCGCCCGCCCGCCGGCCGCGCCTTGCGGGAGTACCCGACCCGCCGCGGTTTTTAAAAACCTTGGTTTTTATAAAACCCTAGCCCGTTTTTATTAGATCGGTTTATTTTCCTGGTTTATTTATTACGAAAGCGTTCACCCGTTCGTTCGTTTTTACGAACATGTTCGTCGTTTAGTATTTACTAACGAGCGTTCGTTCGTTTAGGCGTTCGTTGATTTCTTTTATCGAATTATTCGCGGTTATTCGAATTTGATTTCTTAACCAATGTTCAAACTAGTATAACTTTTGCTCGTTTATCGGAATCGAGCGATTCAAGCGCTGGAGTTTCATCTCGAAACCCTCTTTCCGAATAATCAACTTAAACCAGTTTTTATCTTTGTAAATTTGACTCTAGTTCAGATTAGTAAGCGGACCATGTTTTTCTCGCCGTTTGAGTTTCGTTGTTCCGTTTGGTTTGATTCTTTTTGCAAACGGAGTTCTTAAGTTGAACTCTCCGGTCAACCTCTTTCAGTTGAAGTTTCGTTTGTGCATCTTTGTTTGTTGATTATGTATGTATTGTTTGCTTGCGATAGAATTCCCGGTGCGAGCGTGTTACTCTGAGTCTCTAGGATTCACGGATCGTCGACAAGGCAAGTAACACTTGATCATATCTTTTCATACCCAGTTTTTATGCATTAGCTCAACCCTCAACATTGCATGATTAGGATGGCATTAATTTGTGGGTTGGGAAGTAGATGATGAGGTAGGAACCTATTGCCTGTTATTTTCAAACCCTTGGGAGTTACTTCTACGTTATGCTTATATTGCCATGCTATGCTCGTGAGGCGTGGTTTGGGTTTGAGAGATATTCACGACAGATGTGAGATTATTAATTAATGGTTTACTTTAAGGTGGCAACTTAAATACACATCTGGGTGGATTGAGGCACAGGGAACCCAGTGTTGTCATTTTATTTTGGAAATCCGGGGTACCGTGTGATCTTCCTATGGACCGCCACCAGGCTCAAAGGGAACTGAGATTATTCATGCTAGAAACTTCCGTGTGCAGCCACAAGCTATTATGGGCTCTAGCATAGTTGAGTAAGTTATGTGAAGCTCTCGAAGAGGTAGGTCAGCAGGTAGTGGGTTTTATAGGTTTGGTATGATCTATCCAGGAGTAGAGAGTTAATGTTTACGAAAGGCGTGTCTCGGTCATCCATTTCTCAAACACCATGCAGTCACGAGAAATCAGCGGAGGCGATCGAGTCTTGTGGGGAAAAGTCATAAACCTCTGCGAGTGTACAATCTAATCATGGTTAGCCGTGTCCCCGGTTATGGAAAATTTTTAGTATCTAGTACTTGAGTATTCACATGTATCTCATCACTCTAAATTAATATTGCTGGGGTTAATAATCACTTTAATTGGGATTGAGTTGGGGTTATACCTTCTCAATAATGTTTCAACCACCATGATAGTTAAAGTAAAATTTATTCCTTTGATGTAGGGAAAAATTGGCTTTCCGCACACTGTAACCATAGAGCTTTCCACCAGCCATATATGCATGTAGTATAGCTTATTCTTTCATTACTCTCTATGTGTCCGTGCACGTGAAGGTCTCCGCTCGTGACACTCTCACATAATAATGAGTTGGGGCTGTACACGCCTCGGAGTCTCCTGTGCGTTGCCTACGGGCCCTCAGATCGGGCTCCCACCCACGTCCCAGTGGCAGTCCTTAGCTCCGCGCTGGGAAGAAGACGTAGCTAGGGGTCGGACGCGACCTTTTTCCTTTTTTTTCGCCTTGGTGTTTGGCTGTCAGCCTTTTCTACTTCCTTGGTTGTCAGCCCTTCCTCTACCCCATGCTATGAAGTTTTTTGAGTTTATTGCGGTTTGCTCTGGTTTTGCTCGTTTTTCTCACGCTGCTCTCAAGTTCAGTTCTTCGGGCCGGGCTGCGCCGCTTGTCCTCCCTCGCGCGCCTCGCGCGTGGGAGCTGGGATACGGCCGGTCTCGGCCCTCGGCTACCGTGACCTCACCACCTCACCTTGCCAAGCCTGCTCAGGCTCTGGCGTCTGGCTCTTCAGCCCTCATGACTTACTTCGCCAAGCCTGCTCAGGCCTTGGCATACCAGTACACGCTCTGCGCTCTCAAGTGAGTTCAAGGGCGCGAGCCCTCCTCAACTCACCAAGGCTCATCTACGCTCGGGGGCTCCGAGCCCTGCGGTCCTCATGACTCGCCTGGGGGCTCGTGACATCAGGAGGCCACCCTCCTCAGGACTTCGTCTCATGACAAGCGCAGTACACAAGCTAAGTAATTTCCTCCAGAACGAAAATAACAGCAGACTTCCATTTCATGCATACATGCCATTGTTCATTACACGCCCACCCGAGGCAGCTTAAACTAAATGCAGGAAGGAAATGAAGAAAATAAAAAACAATGGCCAGGCGGGTTCGGAGCCCGTGGATCGGCGTAGTCAGCACCTCAACCAAGTCGGAGCCCTACTCCTCGCGCTTCACCGAAGAGCAGCGGCGCGAGGGCCCCTCCTCCTCGGCGAGCCGGGCGCGGCGGAGCGGCCGCCCAGGATAGCCGTCGCTACTGGAGGAGCTGCTGCTACCACAGAGGGGGGACCCGCGGAGCCTGCCGAGGCCGGGCTCGTCTTCAGAGGAAGAGCTGCTCCTTAGGACGCCGTCGCCACCCTCCTTGTCGTCGTCCACCTCTGGGCAACACCCAAGGCGCCTTCCTCCCTCTGAGAAGGCCTTGATGAGCAGCGACGACACCCCATCGTACTTGAAGTGGAGGGTGCAATTTCCCCGCAGCCGGCGTGCACGGGCGAAGGATTGCCAACCACGACCAAGGAACACGTCGCCTGAAGCGAGGACCTCGACCCCCACCCAGAAGGCTTCGCTACAGCACCTGTCGGCCTGCAGCCAAACGCCGTCGGGCCCTTCTTACGGCAGTTCGGCGTGGAACCAGCGGGGAAGCCGGAGCCACATGCTGTCGGGCTTCTCCACACACATCACGAATTCGGAGGCCGCGTCGGAGGAGTGGAGTTTCCGGCGCGGGGGACGGATAGGTGTCGGTTGCCCCCTGCGCAACCTCGACCACCGCGGCCACGGCCGCCCCCACCGAGAGGAGAGGCTCCACGCCTCTCGCCGGCAACCCCGTCGGAGCCCGAGAAGCCGCGCCCGCTTCCCTGAGGAACTGTCACGGCCGTGGCGGCATGCTTGCGGGGACGCCCGCGGCCCCTCTTCGGCGGCGGCGAGACCAGCTCCTTCACACCCTTGCCCCTCTCTGCGGCGGAGGACTTCCTCAGTGGCGCCATGGAAATCTTGGGGGCGAAAGGGAACAAAGGAAGGAGAGAGGATGGTGGCGCTGGCTTGGAGATGGCCTGGGGGCTCCCCACCGGGCCTCATTTATAGGGTGAGGAAGGCCAACCATCGATTGGTCATGGCTATGATGGCCGCGTCGCCCGCGCCAGGGAGTCGTCTAGTCACATGGTTACCAGGGCTGCGTGGGGAGTGGAATCGCCACGTCCCATCCAACCAAATCACGCGCCCGGCCTGCCCATGATCTTTGGGGCCCATGACGCCGTCCTCCACTAAGGCCGCCCGAAGCCAACTCATGTGCGCCTTGGGCCGGGGGCTCTTGTCGGCGTCTTTGGGAACCAGGTACAGACTTTCCTGCCTGCGGCCCGTCGCGTTCTGGTGCGGCGGTAGAGCCCAGCTGATCGACCAGTTGCTCAAGACCCTCGCGAGGGGGCCATCCATTGCGAGGAGAACGACCAAGACCTCCTCAAGGAGCGGCCTCACCTAGACTGCTCCAGAGGAGCAACCAAGACCTCTCCCAAGAGTGGCCTCAGCTAGGCTGCTTCGGGAGGGCGGAGATCTCAAGGCAAGGGCTGCCTCAGGAGGAGGCAGTAATGCAAGCCATGACGAACCATGCCCGGTGAGCGCCCGTGGCGTGCCGGGCCTTGATTTCCATATTGGTGCAAAGGAGACCGCACAGGCGTAGGTTCCCGAGGGGCGAGACAAAGGTTTCCCCTTTGGTGCAACAAGACCAAAGACCGCAAGGACAGCAGGAAGGATGTCACCACCGAGCCCACCACCGCGTCACCGCCTGTCCACTTTGTAGGCGAAGACCACCTTTTGTCAGGATAGGAGTGTCCTTGTGTTCCCGCTCAAATGGCCGTTGTGGGATTCCCTTCCCGCCTAAACATTTCGGGGGAAGAGGACCCTGGCCGCCTATATAAGTAGCTAGGGTTCCTAGCATAGGGGGGGGGATCGACCAACCCATTGGGATTTAGCATAGCAAAGGAGCAAGAACATTTGCCTCCTCACCCCTCTTGGGCTCGCCTCCTAAGCTCAGGAAACCACTGTACTTGTTCATACTCGAGCCCTCGCGAGGCCAATCCTTGAAGCGAGGATGTAGGGTTTTACACATAAGGTGGCTTTGAACCTAGGTAAACTCTTGTGTGTTCTACATGTTTTCTTGCTTGCATTCCATTCCCACCACCAGGAGAAGAGCGAGGCGCTAGGTAGACGTGTGGTGGGAGAGATCTTCGTAACGCCCCTGTGTTCGAATCTTAAGGGTTTTGCGGAGCCCGAAATCTGACAGAAAGGTTTGATCACGAAATTCTAGCGCATCTTCTCGGTCTTGGTTGCTCTTCTCGAAGAAGTCGATCCATTATATTGACGTCTTCATTTTTCTACTTCAGGTAATCATGATGAAGTCGGCATCCTTTCCTTGGGAACTCCATCGTACGTGCGAAGGTCAAGGGGTAACTTCGGAAGAACGGGCCGCTACAATGTTGCTTATCTGGTAGATAACATCAGGAGAGGTAGTGGAATGTAACTCTCGAATTGATACTTAAGGAATTATCGAGAGCAAAGTAAGAAGGTGCAAAATGGAAGTTTCAAGTGCATAGGCAATCATTTGGTGCCTGAAACGAAGTGTGAAAGGGGTTTAGAGCAATGGGAATACGCATTGCGTCTGATACCAGAATAGATCACCGGCGGTGGCCGTGAATTACATACGAAGTCAAGCGCGAGGAATAACTTTGACACTAGGGTGTACAGGAGAGTCAGGTTTCGTTTCGATCCTGTGGAATTGTGGGTTATGGGCCCACCATGTGGGTTAAAAGCAGGAAGGCTCTAACATTTGCACAGTCACGATAGCAAAGTATGTCGAGAGGATAGCACATGCATTTTGTTGGCAACAACGTTGGTACCAAGGCGAGGACGAAGAGAACCATTTTCTGCTTTCGTTGAAGCGAAGCGGACCTATAGGCAAAGTTCTCGTCCATCGGTGGTTACGGAATGTCATCAACAATAATGTGAGCTCTTCTTGTGAGTTGTACACCGAGATGTTTGCACAAGCAGGGAATTATTACTTCTTATATCATATAGATCATAGAAAGGGTTTAAGCAAACCAATGGAAAGGGAAAAATGTATATCAGACTTAATCAGAACAATGGAAAGAAAAATGTGTTTAAACACATATCTCAAGGGTATATCCTTCCCAAGGACATGCAAAGCATGATATTCGTGACAGAATAGAAAGTAGAAAACCATTTAGGTAAGTGGAGAGGAATTTCATGACGTTGCCCATACAACGGTGTTTGGATAATTGATAAAGAAAATTTGGCACTGCGCTTCAAATGTGCTTATTTATGATCGGAGTACCACAGACATGCTTCGAGATAGCATTGACATGGTCTTCAAGCAAAAGTCAGACTTTGGATACACGAAGGATCCATCAGGATAAACTTATTAAACAAGGCATTCAATTTCCTCATGGAAAAATGATTAACCTTGTTAAAAAGGAAACTATAACAATAGGTCCTCCGCGCATGTGTGCTAGGCATGACATCACCTTACCAGGTCATATAAAGACCAAGGTTATAACTCTTGGAAATATGTTCCAACCATCATATCTGAGCGAGATTCAGATCTGATTGGTGTCAAAATACCTCAGACTCAGGATGCCCGAGAAGAAAAGGTACAACACAAATTGACAAGATGACATTGTAAAATTCTCGAGAAATGAACAATGGAAGCGAGTTCTGAAACAAGAGTTCATTAGTAAACCAACGAGAGGATGAGGAGGTGGCTGATGGCTTAGCGACCATTCCTCCAGATTTCTAAAAAGATGGGTTTCCACAATCATGTGAACAAGGAGATAACATTTGTCAGATCAAATTATATAATGGTGTGCTCGAGGGAAGCATACACAATTGAACATTGATTGAAAGGTGCACCCAAAATATGGGCCGGGTCGCACGATCAATGTTAGAATGGTGACTAAGTGATCAAAAGAAATAGAATGAAACTATCGACCATTCACTTCAAAGCAATAGGGTTGCTAGAAGTTTTGAATTCACACCTCAAAGTTCAATTGCCGGTATTCCGATTAGAAACAACACAGAGACCAAGAAACGAATGGAGACGGCGATAAGTAGTACTATATCAAGAATTTCTTAAGAGGTGGAGCAATTCTCACATCGTTCTTGACATAATAGATGGTAATACTCCAAGGTAGAAATAACATAAGATGGATAGCAAGGAGCTTCATAACATGAACAAGTTTGTGTTGGAGGGAAGGAAATAATGTTGTTGATGATAACAAAATTCATCGAGGGGAAATGATGGTATTTCTCAGCATGAATTCGATCGATGTCCTTGAAGAGCTCAAAATGTTGATGATGATCACGACACAATTGTCGAGAGATTTCATGCAGGTGTAATCGATCGGCGATGACATCAAATCAAAGGAATGATGAAGCGAAAGGTTATTGGAACCACGGGTACGTCACAAACTCAGAATCAAGCTTGTTGACCAAGGCGAAATGATAAGACGAGGAATGTCGACGTAAGCTTAGCTCATCATCGAAAAGTTGTGCTCCGGGAAGAAGGACCAGGTAGCACGGTTAAAAAGTTGCACGATAATGATATAGCCGATCAGGCTAGGAGTGACTTGAAGGATTAATAAACTCATAAGCAATGAAAATTACTTAGAGTTGTTGAATCAGGGCGCGGAATTGATTCACTTATCAGTGTTCTCGGTTGACGACAACCCAGAACCCAGGAAAATTGGAATCGGTGAGAAATAACAGTTGATGAAGAACCCATAAGTAGTTATGCAGTTCCATGATATTCTCGCTGTACAAGAGGGTATACTCAAGGGTAGAGCGGGATAGAGGTTGGACAAGTGAAATCATTTGCAGAAGGCAGGCACTTAAACTTTTCCAAGAAATGGGATCAAAGAAGAACAATATGGTCAAAACCACGGTCGCAAAAGACCAAGCATAGATAAGAGAAGAAGTTATAACAAGGGGATTATTATTACTACAAGAAGCTTCCATGATAAGCTCCACCTCGGGTCCATGGGCATGAACAAAAAGTTCAAGGTCGACTCCCACTTCTCCAAAGCATAACCTTACATTCACTTCTCGTTTTGATAAAGGTATTAGTGTTGAAAGTTTTACCTGGTGAAATACCAGATGAGTATGACCCGTGAAATCTTTCGGGCTCACATAGATTAGGAAAAGGCATAGATTCAACCCATCAGGTTCTCTTAGGAACATATACCACAAACTTCAGGAGTAAATAACATAATATCGAAAGCAGAGCCTGGTTGGCCAAATCAGAGAATAGGATTTAATAATGGCATTATGTATCAGGGAAGAATTCACAAGGCGATTAAATATGAAGGACATTGTCGAATAATAATCCAACAAAGGATCTGACGGTCCATAGCGAAGCTGATGTGAGCATCGGCACACAACCAGTTGAAGAAGGAATGCAAGGGCATCAGATTATAGAACATCTGAATGATTCGATGCTTAGATATCAAAGGAATTATGATTTCCAAATCGAGGGATCAGAAGCATACGCTCTGATCAAGGGTGGATAAGTTCAATAGACCTAAGGGTACAATTGATGACAAATAGATTGAGTGAGAACAAGTTCATGTTCAAAATGACGTCTGAGCCGGAAAGATAATTTAAAAGGATCAACTGAGGATTGCGTGCATTCGCACTCATGTTGAATCATTAGGATCAAAATGACGGTGTCTAAGGATACTAACGAATATTGCCAGACATGTGGAAAGCATCCATAATGCAAGCAGACAAGTATTGCAGAGCAATAAGCTATTTAGGATTTTTGGAGGATCGAATAGTATTCTGAAGACCATTGTGAAACACATGAACAACTTGGGATGAGCGGATACTCGATAGGGCGAGAAATTATCCGTAGGGGTATTCAGGTGGAAAGGAACTTCAAGGCAGTAGGCTCAAAATATTCTCGGAACAGTAGAGAGAATTTCAGGGTATCTTGTAATAACAAGATCAACTGGGAACAAAAGTAAGAACGACACATGTATGTATTTATTCATAGGGATATTTCGGTGGTAGGGAATAACAAATACAATGAACACAAGTTCTCGGGATAACATCGGAGAGTATCCTCGGGGTCATCTAATGAATCAGGCCATCATCTGGAATGAAGGGGCTCTCCAGGAGGAAGTAGTTACGAGATCCTAGTTTTGGAGTTATCAAAATCATTTAACCCGAATAGAAGAGAGATCAGAGTCCCAGAGTATATAGACGAGGAATAAAAGATCCTAATACCACCCAATGGCGACGTGGGCCTGGAAGACACACAACCATGTTAGTAAAAGTTTTGTATTGAGTAGACTCGACTTCGGCCAAGGAGTATGGAAGGGGGATTCCTACAGGCAGTCGGCTCTGATACCAACTTGTGACGCCCCCGATTCAATCTTACACTAATCATGCGCATAGCGTATGCGATCAAGATCGAGGGACTCACGGAAGATATCACAACACAACTCTAAAAACATAAATAAGTCATACAAGCATCATAATACAAGCCGGGGACCTCGAGGGCTCGAATACAAGTGCTTTCGATCATAGGCAGTCAAGCGGAACCAACAATATATGAGTACATACATTAGTTAAACAAGTTTGCCTTAAGAAGGCTAGCACAAGCCGGGATCTGAGATCGAAAGAGGTGGCTGGCCTCCTGCAGGATCCTCCTAAACTACTCACAGTGAGTAAATCGTGCCTGCGTAGTAGTAGGCACCTCCGGTGTAGTAGGAGTAAATCCTCGACGGTGGCGTCGCTCTGGGCTCCGACATCTGGTTGCGACAACCAGGTAGAAAGGAAAGGGAAAGCAGGGAGAAAAGCAGCAACGTGAGTACTCATCCAAAGTACTGTAAGCAAGGAGCTACACTACATATGCATGGTATATGTGTAAAGGCCATATCGGTGGGTGAACTGCAGAATGCCAGAATAAGAGGGGATAGCTAATCTGTGAAAACTACGCTTGGGCCACCTCCATCTTGTAGCATGTAGAAGAGAGTAGATGGTAAGTTCACCAAGTAGCATCGCATAGCATAAACCTACCCGGCGATCCTCCTCGTCATACTGTTGAAAGCAATCACGGGTTATATCTGGCACTTGGAAGGGTGTGTTTTATTAAGTATCCGGTTCTAGTTGTCATAAGGTCAAGGTACAAATCAGGTCATCCTTTGAAAGTGCGTTATATCGACTAGAGGGGGGTGAATAGGCGATTTTTATGAATTCTTCACTGAGGAATTTGCTAGTGAGGAAATTCCTTAGCGAAGAACTACTTGCAGCTGAATAAGTACTCAGAACTAAACATAACAGAACACATGCATGGTCATCATGATGAAATGAAGACAAGCAATGAGTACAGAAAGCGTAAACACAGGATAACACGGGATGAAGACAAATAGACTGAAGAAACTGAACTGAGGAAATTGAGGAAGTCTTCAGTCAAAGTCTTCAAACACAGATATGACAAGCACACAACACAGCAATGAGGAAACGAAAGAGTTGAGGAAATAGAACTAGTTGGCTTGGTGAAGACAATGATTTGGTAGACCAGTTCCAACTGATGTCTCAGTTGTACATCTGGTTGGAGCGGCTAGGTATTTAAACCTGAGGACACACAGTCTCGGGCACATGGTCATCACCGTATTCTCCTTGAACTAAGGTCACATAGACCTCGTCCAATCACTCCTGGTAAGTCTTCAGGTGACTTCCGAACCTTCACAAACTCGGTCACTCGACGACCCACAATTCCTCTTGGATGCTCTAGACCATGACGCCTAACCGTCTTGAAGAAGCACAGTCTTCAAAGGTAACAAGCGTCGGATCCATGCAGGATCAATCTGTTCAGTGATGCTCAATCACTTTGGGTTTATAGGTGTTTGGGTTTGGGTTTTCCTCACTCGATGATTTTCGCTCAAAGTCCTCGGAGGATGGGATGCTCTCAAATGACAAGTGTCAGTTTCTCTCGGAGCAGCCAACCAGCTAGTGGTTGTAGGGGGCGGCTATTTATAGCCTAGGGAGAAGCCCGACATGATAAGACATAAATGCCCTCCAATATATGACCGTTAGGTGGATAAGATATTTTGGACAGCTGGCTCGTAGCACAACAACGGTCGGAAATTTGAGGTTCAAATTCCTCAGGGCTATCATGTTCCTCACTGTGTAGGCAATCCGCCTTTGGCGAATTCGACTCCTCGGTCGAGAACAAATTCCTCGATGACGGAAGAACTTCGTCTACATCCTTTGAAGAAATTGACTGAAGCGTATTGGATTTCAATGGCTTCATTGAAGGATTGGTAGGTGTAGGATTTTGAGTTGAGCATCACTTGGAAATTTTTCCTTAGTATTTCCTCGACCCCCTTTAATAGTACGGTGTTTCCTAAGACTCAAGAAAAAGAAAATGAAACTATGAAAACAAAAGTCTTCACGCTTCATGTTCCTCGAATGAATACCAAGTCTTCAAGGTCACACCAATTTCTTCACTTTCAAAGTCTTGAAATACAAAGTCTTGATCGAAGAACTTCATTTTTAGAAATTGACTTTCTCTGTAAATATCAAACTCCTCATAGACTTATAGACCTGTGTACACTCACAAGCGCATTAGTCCCTTAACCTATAAGTCTTCAATACACCAAAATCACTAAGGGCACTAGATGCACTTACAATCTCCCCTTTTGGTGATTGATGACAATATAGGTTAAGTTTTCAACGAGGATAAACATATGAAGTTTATATATTGATTTTGAGGAATTTGATTGCAAGATATAGAAGAACCCCGAAGATGTGCATAGTGAGGAATTTGCTTTTGAAGCAATGCACACTTGAAGAGTTAAATCATGGAGATCTCCCCCTATATCTTGTAATTCATACTCGCATTTGACATATATATATGAAGAATTTGAAATGAATGATGAAATATGGTGACTGATGTAATTTAGCATGCGTGCATTAACATTAACGAGGAATAAGCATGCAGAAAATCGCAGCAAAAGTATCAGGCCACCATAGAGTTTAAGTTTACAACTCGATCCAGCAAAGTCTTCAGAAGAACGAGAGTTGTAACTTAGCAAAAAAACGCCCATATAATAGACCCTCTTGAAGACTATCTCAAATTTCTCCCCCTTTGTCATCTAATAACCAAAAGGACCAAAACTGAGGACTAACGCCCCTGAAGAATATCAAGTTGATGAAGGAGCGCCAGCGTTGTTGGGGTCGTTTGTCATAGTAGGGCCTGCCACAATGTCGTCCAAGTCTTCATGCTCGTCGGTGTCGCGTGATGAAGAATAGGAGCTGGCCACCAAGGAAGGAACCTTGACCTTCTTGTATTTCTTCGGTGGCGGTGCAGACCAGACAAAGTCTTCCTTGAGACCCATTTTCTTCAGATCTTCTTGGCTGTAGACATGAGACAAAACAGCCCGAATGCAGTTGAAGGTTTCATGGAGGTAGTATTGGTTTTCTTCACTGCATTGTGGGTAGAGGTCATGTTGTGAAGAATAGAACCAAGCGGCGCTTGACCCATTTATGATTGCGATCAACCTTGATGAAGGCGAGGAGAAGCTCACGATCGATCATCACCACAGGTGTTGTGCCTTGAGGATTTTGCTTGGTTGTGTTGGGGCAGAGTCATGGGTGGCAGAGTCGTCATTGGTTGAGTAGGATGCAGCCTTGCGAAATTGACCATCCAATGGACGAATGCTTTCATTTATAATAGCTGGTGCCTTGCCCTTTTCATCAGCTGAGGAATAGGTCCGCTTGGGGACTTCAATTGGGGGCAAGTAGCTACAATGGTTCAGTGTATCTGCTTTATAGTTGAGTGAAGACCTTGTTCTGATGAATCTCATAATCCACCGTGCATAAGGCTTCAGCTCAAATGGTGACATAGCGACATTGGCCAGAGTCCGCATGAAGAAATCATGGAGGTTGACGGGAACGCCATGAATGATATTGAAGAGCATATTCTTCATGATGCCAACGACTTCTTCGTCATTCGGGTCGTGGCCCTTGATAGGGCTCAATGTCTTCGTCAGAATGCGATAGACAGTCCGAGGCACATATAGTAATTCCTTCATGAGGAATTTGGTTCGTGGGGCCTGACCTGGCTTCAAAGGCTTCATCAGAACTTGCATGTAGTGATTTGTAAGCTCAGGTTCACTATACACGTAACGAGCAGCTTCAAGGGGAGGACTGAGTGGTAAAGCACGAAGCAATTCAGTAGCTGGTGTCGTGTAGTGAGTGTTTTCAGACATCCGGTCCAGCACCCATGAATTCACATCTTCAGAATCTCCTGTGATGTGCAGCGTCGCATAAAATTGAATAATAAGTTCTTCATTCCAATCACAGATGTCGGTGTAGAAATTTAACAGTCCAGCTTCATGAAGAACACTGAGGACTGGCACGAAGCATGGCAGAGATTCTATATCCACGTGAGGAATATGCTCATGATCGAAGAATTTGTCTTTGTTGAATAGCACTGAGGAATAAAAATTAGTCTGGCTGGCCGTCAAGAAACGCCTCTTCCTTATGCGAGCAGAGTCATAAGGGTTGTAGTGTGTGAAGAATACGTGCTCGCCGAAGAAATCTTCAACCTTGAATTTTTGCTTCCTTGAGAATGGATCCTTTGGCTTGGGTAGAGGAGTGTCAGTGAGTTGCATCACAACCTCAGGAATCGCAATCTCAGGTTCTTGGTGAGAATTTCTGGTTCCTCTTGATGGCGGTCTGTGTCTTGGATGTTCAAGAAGCAGCAGTTTCTTGACACTAGTGGCTGGAATTTCTTTCTGTCTGAGCGAAGTGGGGTGAGTTTCTTGAGCCCATTTGAGCAGTTTATGCTGGGGGGTGAGGTATTTGCTGCAATGGTGTGAAGAGTGGAGAGTTGGGGTGCTGACTTTCCCAAAAGTCATCATTCATCACTGGTGTGGTGCAGCCAATGTCCACATCTTCATCTTCCATTTCTTCGACGACAGCCTCTTCAGCTGTGAACTGAGGCATTGGCGAGGAAATAACTGGTGTTGAAGGGATTTGATCCGCTTCAATTTCTTCATCCATCTGCTCTGACGAAGCAACAGAAGGATTTTCTTCATCAGATCCGCTAGGGATCACATATTCTTCACCAAAAGGAACAAGGTCCTTTGATGGCATGGTTGAGATCGGAACAACATCAATGGGATTTGCAAAAGAACTTGTCATAGGCTTCATCTTCTTCCGAGCTGAAGAATCTGAAGTAGCTGATGCTTTCCTTTTCTTCACAGCTGCACGCTCTGCAGCCTTGGTCTTCTTCACATATGATGCAGATGGAAGGATTGGAGTTGGGGTAGGCGCAGGAGGAGCACAGGAATCTGGTTGATTTTTCTTCAGGGACAACTGAGGCAGTTTCCCTGACCTCTTCATTTTCCTCAGGCGCACCACTAGTGGATGCCCTGGCAATTTGTTCAGTGGCTGGAATGAACTCATCAGCCCTGGAACTCACATTTTCTTCAAAGAGCTTTGAAAGTCATCGGCCGGTCTTGGCATGTTCTTCGATTGGCGGCGAAGCTTCACTGAGGAATTTCCTGTTGCGATGGAGCTGCAACATTGGAGGTGAACTTCTCAGTCAGTTTAGCAAACCTGACCTTGCCTCCTTGCCAATCAGCATAGTAAGCATTGAAGTCATCGCTGAGGGTTTTGATCTCAGACTGTATTTTTACAAGTTCATCAGTTGTCATGGTGACAACGTTGTTCTCATACTTCCATTTTTCTTCTTGGATGAAATGAGTCAGCATGTGATTTTGACCAAGAGTCAGCTTGAAATCAGGCATAGGAGTGTTTGGGTCCTTGTGCTAGAGATCAATGTAGTCAAGGATCAATCTTGGATCCAAAAGAAGTGGCACATTTGTGCCTTTGGCTCTAGCGGCCCTGACTTGCCTGTCTCTGATGATCTCAGCAAGCTGTTCATCATTAGCTTCGTCTTCTTCATATGGCACTTGGAAGGCAACCTGCTTCTTCTGAGGACTAGGACGAGGACCTCGTCCAGCAGTGGCCTTTGTCTTCAGCAGAGAAGGTCCCGTTGAAGAATTGGGTGCAGCTGGGGAACTAGCTGAAGCTCCTGAGGCAATAGAGATGCTTGTAGTCCTTTGGCACGTGGCAAGATGCACAGGTGTTGAGGACTTTGTCGGAGCAGCTGAGGATTTTGGAGGAGCTGAGGATTTTGGAGGAGCAGGAGCAGCATGAGGATTTGGCCTTGAGGACTTTGAAGATTCTGGCCGTGAGGGCATTGCTGAGGAACTTGGCCTTGAGGGCACTGTAGGTGAAGCACTTGGCTTATGTGCAGGCTTCTTTGCCATAGATTTCTTCGGCTTGACAGAGGCCTCAATGGCAGCAGCAGCAGAGTCTTCATTGAATTTCCTCACTGCTTCTCTGGCTTGTCTAGCCAACTTGGCTTGGCGCTTGTTCCATTCATCTGGATAGTCCTCACCGCGCTTGAGGCTGGTGGGATCCGCTTCTTGGCCAGGTGCCCAAGGAGGTCTTTGGCATGGAGGATTTAGAGCGAATTTCTTCATGTACTTTGGATTTACATACCTGTGCTCCCTCCATTCTCTTGCCCATCTCCTTTCTATCCTCTGGATGCGCACCTTGCGCTAATTTTTGTTCTCCTTACCAAACTTGGCCTCATCAGGAGTGCAATAGTCTTTTTATATGTCATCAGGGATCTCAAAGGCAGTGTCGATTTCAGGCCTCTTTCCTCCTTTCTGTGGCCTCTTTTCATCAGCCATTTTCTTCAGATGAGGAATTTGAATAATAGAATTCCCTGAAGAAGTATGCAACTTTTCTTCGAGGAACGCTGCAAATGAGTTAAGTTGATGAGAACCTAGTGATTCAGCCGCGGACATGAGTACCTGTGAACAGAGTATAGTTGCGAGGAATTTTGAGAGGTCATATGCATTCTCAGAAGGTTTTGTAAAAACGAACAAGTTTGAGGAATTTGACCAGATGAGTCTTGAAGAATTTCACTAAGCGTTCTTTGTCTTAGGTTCCAGAGTTGTATAGATCGAAGATCCACACAATTGAGGAATCTTGAAGAAAAATGATGCTTAGAGAAATGAATCAAAAACAGACGATATGTGAGGCGTTTAGTGTGTGAAGATTTGAAGAAAAACACCTTTGAAGATTTTGTAGAAATCATTTGAATCAAAGAGGGCAGTAAAATTAACTTTTAATTACCCTGGACGAAGAAACACGACGAACTGTGAGATGGATAAGTGAAGTTCGTTTGTGCAGATCTTCCACGCCCTAACTCGATGGAGGAAGACGGCTACGGCGGCAGCAGAGTGAAGATTTCCGCAGCCGGCGCGAGTACGACGGCGATGAAGTCAAGGCAGTGAAGCTCTTCCTCACCGGCGACGATGAAGTAGCGGCGGCGCTAGGGTTTTAGAAGCTCGAGCTGGAGAAGGAGGTCGAGCGGAGTAAAGGAAGTGAGGAAGGGGAGATGGGGGGTATTTATAGCCATGATGAAAAACTGTTCGCCCAAAGATTTTGGACGAACGTTCCCCTGACCCTTCTCATTCGCATGACATGTGTCACCCACGTACTGAGAAGTGGAGATCGTGTTAGATCGTGGGTGAATAGATAAGTATATCATGGGATGCGGATCGGTTTGAGCGGCAAAGCCGAAAATTTGGATAAGATAAGTTTTAACGTCCGTTCGCAAATTCTTCAGCTGACAAGGACACAGTGAAGATTTTGAACGAGTTTCAAATCGAACGCACATGAAGAATTTGTGAATAGATTGGGTTGAGTATAGCATAGAGGGGGAAGGGTCCGATCACATTCAGTTAGCAGAAAAACCAACTTGAAGAATTAGCAATAAGTGAATGCTGTAGAGGACATAAACTCATATATATAGCCAATGAAGAAAAACGACGGAAACAGTGAAGACAATGCAAAGTTGAAGAATATGAACAACTGAGGAATTTGAAAAACTGAGGAAAAACTCAAATTGAAGAATTTCAACTTTGGTGGTGGCGTGACCCACTATATAAGAATGATGGTTTCTGACACCGCGTATAATTGTCGTAGGGTTCTGAGAAACAAATTTTTCGCTAATTTCTTCACACTTAGAGTGTTATTCTTCATTGATTGAAGAAAAATGTTTCTTCATGTGTTGCACATCTAAGTCATCAATTTTGCATAAGTGTTAGGATGAGTGTCCTTTTCAAAGAACATTCGAAGATTCTAAGATATTTAGCTCACACCGCAACTTGCTAAATCTCTTCTCATCCAAGGGCTTTGTGAAGATATCAGCTAGTTGTTCTTTAGTCTTCACATGCTCAATAGAAATGTCGCCCTTCAACACATGATCACGAAGAAAATGATGATGAATCTGAATGTGCTTTGCCTTCGAGTGTTGAACTGGGTTGTGAGCAATCTTGATGGCACTCTCATTGTCATAGAGGAGAGGCACATTCTTCACGTTGACGCCGTAGTCCTTGAGAGTTTGCTTCATCCATAGCAGTTGAGCAAAGCAAGAGCCAACAGCAATGTACTCAGCTTTAGCAGTAGACAGTGATACACAGTTCTATTTCTTCGAGGACCAACAGATCAAAGATCATCCGAGGAAATGACATGTACCAGATGTTGACTTGCGGTCCACACGATCACCAGCATAGTCAGAGTCAGAATATCCAATGAGATCAAAAGCCGAGCCCTTGGGGTACCATAATCCAAGTGTTGGTGTGTGAGCTAGATATCGAAGAATATGCTTCACAGCCTTATGGTGTGATTCCTTCGGTGTATCTTGAAATCGGGCACACATGCAAACGTTAAGCATTATATCTGGCCTAGATGCACATAAGTACAATAAAGAACCAATCATGGAGCGGTATACCTTATGATCGAAGTCAATACCATTTTCATCAGTGCATAGATGACCATTTGTGGGCATAGGAATTTTGACGCCTTTGCAATCTTGCATGCCGAATTTCCTCAGTACATCCTTGAGATATTTCTCCTGAGATATGAATATGCCATTGCGTTGTTGACGAATTTGAAGACCTAAGAAGAATTTCAACTCTCCCATCATAGACATTTGATATTCTTCACTCATCATATAGGCAAATTCATCACTATAACGCTGGTCAGTGCAGCCAAAGATAATATCAACATATATTTGGCACACAAATAGTTCACCATCATAAGATTTAGTGAAAAGAGTAGGGTCGAGTGAGGGAGTCTTGGATTAGGGGGTGTCCGGATGGCCGGACTATACCCTTTGGCCGGACTCCTGGGCTATGAAGATACAAGATTGAAGACTTCGTCCCGTGTCCGGATGGGGGGCGTGGAAGGCAAGCTTGGCGATACGGATATGTAGATCTCCTCCCATTGTAACCGACTCTATGTAACCCTAGCCCTCTCCGGTGTGTATATAAATCGGAGGGTTTTAGTCCGTAGGACGAACAACAATCATACCATAGGCTAGCTTCTAGGGTTTAGCCTCTCTGATCTCGTGGTAGATCTACTCTTGTACTACCCATATCATCAATATTAATCAAGCGGAGTAGGGTTTTACCTCCATCGAGAGGGCCCGAACCAGGTAAAAACATCGTGTCCCTTGTCTCCTGTTACCATCCGCCTAGACGCACAGTTCAGGACCCCTACCGAGATCCGCCCGGTTTGACATCGACATTGGTGCTTTCATTGAGAGTTCCGCTGTGCCGTCGCCATCAGGAAGGATGCCTCATCCCGTCTTTAAAGACGGCATTGTTGCTAAAGGAGCTTTGGCTATCGGCCAAACTCTCCGGCTAGGCGGTTTTCTTATGACCGCCTGTTTGGCCGCCGCGCCGACGATGACTTCTCGAGTCATCGAAAGCAATCTTCACGTCAACTCGGAACTCACCGAGCAGTTAGATCCGATGGAGCTCTCTTTCTTAAACAAGCTCTTGGATCGCATCGCCGCCCTGGGAGCCGCTACAGACTACGATCGGATTGGGCCTAAACCCGATCCGAGAGAGATTAACTCTCCCCAGGTCACCCATCACGTTGCAGTGGTGGAGGAACAATGCGGCAAGCCTTCATCTATCTTAAGGACTAGTTATGTCCGATTTCGATCCCTCAAGCCGGATACCAGCGGAGGGAGGGCGTCACTCAAGCCCTGAACCTAAAGTCAGGTAGCGGGCTAGATTCATTGGACAACATCCAAGAACCCAAGCTTCCGAGTTCGGAAACTCCTTGGCCCCTGAGTCTCAGATTGGGCGAGGTTCCGGATTTAATTCCACCTGCCCACCCAAACATAAGCGGTCTAGCCCAAATTCAGCAAGAACCCGCAGAAACAGTACACCATTACTGGGCCAGATTCCTCCTGGTCATGAACAGGATAAAGGACTGCCGCGAGGAGGATGCAATTTCATTCTTCGCAATAATTACACGGACAACGGAATCCTCAACGCCATAAGTCGTCATTGAAATCACACGCTTCATCGACTTGGCGTCCATAGTACTGAAATCTTGTGCGATGGAAAGCGCTGAAAACCGAAATAAAATTTTGGGACAATCCGCCTCAATACAACCCGATCTGAAATACAAGGGTGCATTATCGCCAGCACTTGGGTTAAACACCAAAAGCAAAAACCCTCTATAGGGCATGGAACCAGATCGAGGGATGGCTCAATGGACCTGTAAAATTCATAGTACAGAGGGCGCCACACCAACTCATAGCCTTAGAGTATGTTGGATACTCCGGAAGGTGGCCAGAAGCGGCGAAGAGCTTCTTACTCCAGAATCCACAGAGCACCAGCCCAAGGATACCAGTACGGTAGTAACAGTCTTCGAGACTTCTGCATCAAGTAATATGCGGAAACGAACACTCCGCAGCCTTGCCGAAGTCTACCAAGCAGCAATAACAAACCCATGGAGTGACACGGCTATTACCTTTAATGCCAGTGATGAACCTAAATTCCGAACAGCCCGAGCACCAGCCGCATTGGTCCTCAGTCCAATAGTGGACGGCTTTCGCCTTACCAAGGTACTCATGGACGGTGGCAGCGGATTGAACCTCATTTACAAGGAAACCCTTGAAAAATGGAAATAGATCGAGCCGCATTGAGCGAAGCAGCACAACCTTTAGAGGAATAATCCCCATTGGGAAGCGCACAGACAGAAAAATCACACCGATGTGGTGTTCGCACGGATAATTACACGTCCGAGGAGGTCACGCCCAAGTGGCCCTGCTCAGCAGCGAATACCACGCCTATTAGAGCGAGAGGCATTTACAATTTTTCAAGCTATACCCCATTACAGGTACATGAAGCTCAAAATGCCCGCCCAACGGAACCATCACTCTTGCTAGTGACCGGACATAGCACTCCGCTACCAAAATAAGACAGCCAGACCGCCCTTGAGGCACTATCCAAGTCCTTGCGCCAAGGAACCTGATCGCTACAGCTCCACGGTGAACAGGGACGATGTGATACTCGATAAAGAACCAAGTCCACCTCCTTTAAACCGGCGATTTAAATAGTCAAATTCCAAGTCCATCCAACGGATCCTAAAAACGGCCTCCATCGGGCGCAATTAAACCCCGATGTAGACGCCACACTACGAGAATTCTCTACGAAAATTGGGACATTTTTACCGCACCCTTCGACATGCCAGAATCCCACGCCGCTGGCCGAGCACAGCCTAAACATCCTAAAAGGATTCGAGACAGTCAAGCAGGCTCTTGGCGTTTCCGAACCTAAGAGACAAGCCATGGGAGAGGAGCTAGCCAAACCATCGGAGGCTGGATTCATCGAGATATAAAACATCCGGACCGCTAGCAAACCCGGTGATGGTACGAAGAAGGAAAAATCCTGGCGCCTATGCGCCGATTTCAAGGACCTCAACAAGGCTTGCCTAAAGGATCCTTCCCTCCCCGCATCGATCAAATTATCGACACTACCGCAGACACGATTCATTGTGTTTCTCGACGATACTCCGCTACCATCAAATTAAGATGGCAGAGCTGACCAAGCCGCAACGGCATTCATCACCCCATACGCCCATTCTCGCTTCAACACAATGCCCTTCGGCCCAAAACACCGGCGCAACATATCGCTGCATGATTCGTATATGTCCGCAAACCAGATCGGCAAAACAAAGGAGGCATACGAGATGACGTGGTCACAAAACCAAGCATGTCGAAACTCTAGTAGACGACTTGAAGCTCACATTCGATAACCTCCGAACATATGACATCAAGCTTAACCCAGAAAAATGCGTTTGCGGTATCAGCCGGAAAGCTCTTGGGCTTCATTGTATCCGTAGAGGAATTAAAGCAAACCCAGCCAAGATCCGAGCTCTGTCACAATTGGATATCCCAAAGGACCTCAAACAAATACAAAAATTGACCGGATGCGTGGCGGCTCTAAGCCGCTTTATCTCCCGCTTGGGAGAAAAGGCATTACCCTTTATCGCCTCCTCCGTGCATCAACACTTCGAGTGGACGGATGCCGCCACGGCCGGACTCGAAGAAATAAAAGCCATATTGGCAACAAACCCGGTCCTGGCCGCGCCTAACATCGGCGAACCAATGCTATTTTACATCGTGGAAACTCATCAAGTTGTAAGCGCAGTGCTCGTCGTCGAACGAGAAACGGACGGACACAAATTCCCACTTAAAAACCAGTTTACTACGTATCCACTGTCCTCACTCCATGCAAGTCATGGTACCCCCATTATCAAAAGATAGCGTACACGGTATTTATGGCATCCCGGAAGCTGCGACACTACTTTCAAGAGTGTTCGATAATAGTAGCCTCTGAAGTACCTCTTAACAATATTATAAACAACCGCGACGCGACGGGCCGGATTGCCAAATGGGCCATTGAGCTCTTCCCGTTTAACATAACCTATAAGCCACGGCGTGCTATTAAGTCGCAAGTTTTGGCCGACTTTCGCCGCCGATGGATCAAGCCGAACTCCCTAAAGAGTACGGCACATATTCCAACCGGATCATGCACTTCGACGGCTCCAAAATGTTGGCTGGTCTGGGGTGGCGCTGCTCGATGTCCCCAACAGAGATACAGTTCATACGCACTCGAGATAATGTATACGGACTCCAACAACGCAGGCGAATACGAGGCCCTTCTACATGGTCTCCGGATGGCGTCTCCATGGGCATCCAACGCCTAGAGGTGCGAGGATTCGAACTCGTGATATCCCAAATAAATGGAGACTTTGATGCCAAGGATCTGAAAAAGGCAGCTTATCGCAACGCCGTCCTAAAAATGTCAGCTCGGTACGAGGGGCTCGAATTTCACCATATAGCCCGGGAAAACAATCAGGCAGCAGACGTCTTGGCACACATTGGCGCAAAGCGCGATGCAGTCCCCCCCAACATTTTCTTGGAGAGGCTATTCAAGCCATCCGTATTATGGGAAGGGGAATCCGAAAATAACAGCCCGGACCCAACCGCACTGCCCGACACGGAACATTCTGACACAAAGGGAGGCTCTGCCAACGAAGTAACATCCTTAGCCCACGTAATAATGGCAGTCATTGCCCCGTGGACAGAACCATTCCTAGCCTACCTAACCAGGCAGGAACTTCCCAAGGACCAAAACGAGGCACGCTGCATAGTGTGGCGATGTAAAGCCTATAAAGTCCATGAGGGAGAGCTTTATAAGAAAAGCACCACCGGAGTCCTTCAAAGGTGTATCTCCGAAGAGGAAGGGCGGAATCTTCTGGCTGGAATTCATGCCGGACTCAGCGGGCACCACGCCGCAGCCCGGGCCCTTGTAAGCAAGGCCTTCCGTACAGGATTTTATTGGCCGACGGCCCGGGCAGATGCTCAGACTTAGTCCAACGATGCGCTCTGTTGCCAGCTCTTTGCTAACCAAAGCCATATGCCACCCACCGCCTCCAAACTATACCCATCACCGCCCTTCATGTCTGGGGCTTGACATGGTTGGACCCCTTAAAGGAGGAACCACAAGCAAAAATACCTACTGGTCATGGTGGATAAGTTCACCAAATGGATAGAGGCCAAGCCTGTTAAGACGGCCGAATCCGGACCGGTGATAGACTTCATATCCGTGGTCGTACACCGTTACGGCCTCCCTCACAACATCATCACTGATAACGGAACGAACTTTACGGCCGACGAGGTCAAACTCTGGTGCAAAAACTTGGGCATCAAGCTCGATTATGCTTCAGCCTATCACCCACAAACTAATGGTCAAGTCGAGCGTGCAAATGGTCTAATCATGAGCGGCATCAAACCCAGATTAGTGCGGTCCATCAAGGAATCTAACACGCACTGGGTAGAGGAGCTCGACTCCGCACTCTGGGGGCTGCGGACCACGCCGAATCGCACCACCGGATACACACCATTCTTTATGGTATACGGCGCAGAGGCGGTTCTGCCCTGCGACATAATTCTTGACTCACCTCCCGTGCGCATGTACGAAGAAAGAGAAGCCAAACTTGATCGGCAGGACAGTTTGGACGCCTTGGAGGAGCGTGACGTGGCAAAAGCCCTTTCCGCATTCTATCAACAGAAGGCTCGAAGATACCAATGCAGAGAAGTACGGGCCAAAACTTACAATGTTGGCGAGTTAGTTCTACGCCTGCCGGACAAGAAAAAGGACAAACTCAAGCCCAAATGGGAAGGTCCCTTTATTATTGACCAAGTCCTGACTGGTGGAGTGTACCGTCTGCGAGATGCATCCGATAACCGACTCGAGCCGAACCCATGGAACGCAGCCTGTCTCCGAAGATTCTACGCCTAGCGCCAGACTCTATGTTCGTCTCTTTCCTCTGTCTATTTTTTACACACTAGTTGTCTTATATTTCTCTCCTTCTCCCTCCCTTTCTCTTACAGCCTTTAAGGGCCTGCTCGCGCTTTGTTCAGACACAATTGACGCGCTATCCGCGCCATTATATTCGGGGCTTCTTTAATAAGCTTATTTATACGGCTTCATGCCCAACACATGTGTCACACTTCCGCATGTACCTTTTATTCACCATTATATGCATCGATATGACTTAAGTTTTGGCCAAGTTGGGTTGCTCGCTCTGTGCTTACCCCTCACGCTCCCGATTGTTCGGCTAGGCGGTAAAGGGAGCACCTCTGCGATTGTTACGCTGGTCACCGGATGTGTACCTCGACGGGTGAAGCCAAAAGCTTGCGTTTTAAGGGAATATTCGGTCGGTGAACTAAAGATGATTTCTCACTTGTTTATTTATCCGCCCCAGATGCTTTTTCGCTGCAGTCCGACATGCACTTTAGGGCATGCCTCCTAGGGAAAGGAACCCCTAACGGAACTATTCTCCCGGAAGATGTTTCTACTAACCATGTAATATAACATAACTAGTTGGGCACTTGTCTGCTCAATCACTAATGAACCCTACGCCTTTGGTCTCCACGCATGCCCGGTTCCTACATAACCGAGAGGGTATTCGGACACACTCGGACTATCGGGTCCCGAGGTTGAAGCTTAAAAGGTCCGCCATGACAAACGATCTACAATCCGCTAGAAGGCATTTTACATGTCATCTTAAATTACATAGTCAATTTGACTGGGTATATTCCTCTTCAATACCATCCAACAGGCTGTCTAGTTTACAGTCATGTTGGGAATATTTGACGGCCAACTCTATCTGGCCATACACTATGCTCACAGGGATCTCCTTCCCATCGGGCCCCACAGTCCGACCTCGCCATGTGGTTTGGGTCAGCCTTCGTGTACTGCTGCCTTCACCATGGCCCAGCCTCCCTGGCGCCTTGACGGCAGGCCGATATCTTCCATAATCGGAAGCGCCACAAGACTCTCTTAATCCTCTCTGCAAGCTCTCCAAGGCCTTCGGGCATGGAGACAGATGGCCACAAGGCCTGGGCTACGCCTTTCATCACCTGCTGAACTCGCTCGTAGTTGTAAGAGCTTGGGGAGAAGGTCACCCAGAGAACTGTGCATTTCTCCGCAGACGACTGTTAGCATACCTACAGACATAACTCTGTTAGTCGACTTCCTCGCCGAACTATTTTTTAAAAGTTCGTTCAAGCACTTACTAAACATGTCGCGTCGAAGCCGCCGATTCTCCTTAACGGAGTCCGACAGTTGGGCACGAACATCCTTTAGTTCCACGCCCACCTGGGTGTTGGCATCTTGAGATCATTCTTCTCCGCTTCACCTTTGTCAAGACGCTCACCAGCCTTTAGCCGACGAGGAGTTGTTGCTTCTCCGGATCTAATCCGCGCCATCTGCAATTTTATTGTCGACTTGCATACACGCCGACTCTACATGCTACTTATCAATTGAGGCAAATAATACCAGAGGGGTCTTCTTGGGATCCCCTCGCGCTGCTAGTGCGGCTGAAGTTGGGCTTTGCACTCTTCCAGCTCCTGGCACAGTAGGCTATTCTCTTCTGTAAGAACCTGCATAATAAATGATCCTTAAATCAGTTATTCTAATTGTTTCAAGTCTCGGGGGCTACTGATATATATATAATCATCAAATTTGCTCACCCGTATGTTTTTTACATACTGCTCCATGGCCCTGGTTAGACCATTTTGAGCGGCACGGAGATACGCATCTCCCGAGTTGAAGGCATCCAATGCCTCTTGGGAGAAACAAGTGTTACGAAGAACTGTCCGGCGGCGCCTGTGATTCATGGCACTTCCACTCGAATTGGTGGCGACAGTCTGTCCGCATCCTCCGTCGGAGGAGCGTCCCGACGACGCCTCGTGTTCGCCCGCTTCGACTGGCTGGTGGAGGCACGATTGGCAACCTCTCCGGATATAGTTCTGCGAGCCATCTTTTTCCTAAAAAGAGCACGGGCGTTAGTATGCATCGTAAGAATAATACCTTGGAATAAGGCGGCGCGCCTTACTGCTGCCCCGGTGCCTCGATCCGAACTGCCTGTCTCTTTAGCCTGCCCGCCCTCGCGGTCCCTTGTTGGCTAGTCGCCGCAGGCTCGGCATTCCGCCTCGAGATCCTCCCCTGCGAAACACCATTGGTATACGATGATCAAAAACAAGCACGGACGGATCATCTTTGAAGTATTGGGACTTCGGTCTCGGTTACTTGTGAGGCGGGGAGCTGTCTAGGATAATCGGCTGTAATAGCCACCAAGGCATTGTCGATGCTCAGTTGGTAAAATACCCCATCGATCAGCTCCACGGATATGTCCGAATCCTCTTGGGAGGCCGGATCGAGGGACCGTTCTGGATCCTCGGGTTGTGGAGGAGGGATGTTTATATCCTTTACGGCCTGGCGCAATTCCTGCGTCGAATGAGATACTTAACCACGGGAATATGGAACGGATGGGCAAAAAGAAGTGTCCGCTTACCCAGTTTGGGGGATTGTGCATAGAAAATCCGCCCTGTGGATTGACGCGAGAAATTCCTCCTCTTCTCCCTCGCATAATGCGACAAGATCTTCGCCGAGCGGCAACCGATTCCGCCCTCACGGCCGCAGCTGGTGGCATCATCCTCCCGCTGAAATCCCACATGGGGTGGCCTCTATATCAAGCGGCCGCACTTCAAGATAATGCATGTGGCCATGACTCGATCATGGTCATCCGAATGAGCTAACAACCTTATCCGCTCATCGTAAAGGACGCCCTTGTCATTTTCCTTCTGAGGGCTCCGTGGACGCCAGCTTAGGCGCTTCTTCAAAGGAGCATTATCGAACTCAGGGAGGCCGATCCGAATAGGGTCCGGCAGGGGGACATCTTCTATATAAAACCATTCTGAAGGCCAGTCTTCGGACGCCTTCTTTGGGGTTCCGGATAGATGTCCTGTCCCGGCGATGCGCCATAGTTCGCCTCCGCCCACTTGATATATCGACCCTTCCTGAGAACAGGGCACGAGGCAGAACAGCTTCTTCCACAACGTGAAATGAGCCTCGCAGCCCAAAAACAGCTCGCAAAGGGCTACGAAGCCCGCGATATGCAATATGGAGGCTAGCGTTAGGTTGTGCAGCTGGAGGCCATAGAACTCCAGCAGCCCCCGGAGAAACGGATGAATTGGAAATCCGAGCCCTCTTATCAAATAAGGGATAAGGCATACCCGCTCTCCTTTTGAGGGATTAGGGACGCTCTCCGCTTGCTCTCCGCCATTATAGGTGGCAAGTCCAGCTCAAACCGGGACCATGTAGGCCGGGGGGAGGAATCCCTTGGCTTGGAGCGCCACTAGCCTGCTGTGTGGGATGGAACATCTCTTCCAGTCTCCAGGTTGAGGACTGGGAGGGCGAGAGGAGGAGCTACGACGACCGGCCATGATGGAATGGATCTCTGTCGGGTGTGCTCTGATGAAAGCTCGCAAGGAAGGTGGTGTGATTTGGATCTAAATCTCGCCTCTTTAATAGACAGCTCATTTGTGCAGCTAGGGGTAAATGTAAAACACCCTGGCTTTCCGTGATTCGCTTGACACGTGGAAGATGGCCATTAGTGGGCGCGAAGCCAAGGAGCTAATATTCACAAGGAGCCGGACACTATTCAACAGTACACGGAATTTGGAGAAGAACTCGCCTTGCAATGCCGAAGACAATCATGCACGGACTCATCGCCATTGAAGCCTGGTTCGGGGCTACCGAGGAGTCCTGGATTAGGGGTGTCCGGATGGCCGGACTCTGGCTATGAAGATACAAGATTGAAGACTTCGCCCCGTGTCCGGATGGGACTTTCCTTGGCGTGGAAGGCAAGCTTGGCTATATGGATATGTAGATCTCCTCCCATTGTAACCGACTGTGTAACCCTAGCCCTCTCCGATGTCTATATAAACCGGAGGGTTTTAGTCCAAAGGACGAACAACAATCATACCATAGGCTAGCTTCTAGGGTTTAGCCTCTCTGATCTCGTGGTAGATCTACTCTTGTACTACCCATATCATCAATATTAATCAAGCAGGAGTAGGGTTTTACCTCCATCGAGAGGGCCCGAACATGGGTAAAAACATCGTGTCCCTTGTCTCCTGTTACCATCCGCCTAGACGCACAGTTCGGGACCCCCTACCCGAGATCCGCCGGTTTTAACACCGACATCGAGTGAACCGGTTTGAAGCCTTTCTTCATGAGGAATTCCTTCAAAGTACCATACCATGCCCGAGGGGCCTGCCTGAGGCCATAGAGGGCCTTGTTGAGTCTGAAGACTTTGTCAGGATTCTTTGGATCTTCAAAACCTGGGGGTTGAGCAACATATACTTCTTCCTCAAGCTTACCATTGAGGAATGCACTTTTCACATGTGATATCATGATGGTTAGCATAAGCAAATAATATGCAAATAACCTCAAGTCTAGCAACAGGTGCAAAAGTTTCATCGAAATCAATTCCTTCAACCTGTGTGTAGCCTTGAGCTACAAGTTGTGCCTTATTCCTCACCACAAGGCCATTTTCATCTTGCTTGTTGTGGTAGATCCACTTTGTGCCAATGATATTGTGCTTATGAGGATATGGACGCTTGACCAGTTCCAGACGTTGTTGAGCTCGAATCGATGTAATTCTTCTTGCATGGCCTGAATCCACTCAGCTCGTAAATGCTTCATCTACCTTAGTGGGCTCTGTGATAGAGACAAAAGCATAGTGCCCAAAAAAGTTAGATAAATGTGAAGCTTTTGAGCGTGTGAGAGGACCTGGTGCTTTGATGTCATCGATGATCTTTTCAACTTGCACTTCTTTTGCAACGCGAGGATGAGATGGTTGTCGAGGAATTTGATCAGCATTTTCTTCAGCACCATTTTCTTCAGCATTTTCTTCAGGTACATTAGCTCGACGCTCTTCACGTTCTGGAATGAATTCTTCAGCAGATTCTTCGGTAGGAATGACATCCTCAGTAGCCTTGAACTTGATAGTTTCCTCAGGTGCTGGTTCATCTATCACAGAAAGTAGGTGCTCTCTTTGGGAGCCATTAGTTTCATCGAACCGCACATCTACAGTTTCAAGAACCTTGTGAAGAACGTTGTTGAAGACTCTGTAGGTGTGCGAGTCCTTTCCGTAACCAAGCATGAAACCTTCATGTGCTTTCGGTGCAAATTTTGAGTTGTGATGAGGATATCTAATCCAGCATTTAGCAACGAAGACTTTCAAATAACTCACATTGGGTTTCTTGTCAGTGAGGAGTTCATAGGCAGTCTTCTTGAAGAATTTGTGAAGATATACTCTGTTGATGATGTGGCACGCAGTATCAATTGCATCAATCCAGAAACGACGAGGCACTTTGTAGTGCGAGCCATCTCAGCAATAGTCCTGTTCTTGCGCTCCACGACGCCATTCTGTTGAGGAGTATAAGGAGCAGATAACTCATGAGTAATACCAAGTTCATCAAGATAGTCATCGAGACCAGAATTCTTGAACTCAGTTCCATTATCACTTCTGATGTGCTTGATCTTCACACCAAAGTTGGTTGAATCCCTCGAGGAAAATCATTTGAAGACTTCATGTACTTCATGTTTGTAAGTAACAAGGTGTACCCGTGTGTAACGAGAGTATCATCAACAAAAACAAAGCCATATTGAGATGCTTAATTTGAAACTGCAGAATAATGGTTAGGACCGAAGAGATCCATATGAAGCAATTCAAATAGACGAGTAGTGGTCATGATAGTCTTCGCTGGATGCTTGGCCTTGGTCATCTTTCCAGATTCACAGGCTCCGCATAAGTGATCCTTGAGGAATTTGAAATTCTCAATGCCAATGACATGCTTCTTCTTCGCAAGCGTGTGCAAATTCCTCATGCCTGCGTGACCAAGTCGTCGATGCCATAGCCAGCCTTCTGAAGCTTTTGCAAGTAGACATATAGCTGGTTGTGGTCCTGTAGAGAAATCAACAATATACAGATCTCCTCTCCTAAAGCCTTTGAAGACTTTGGAATGGTCAGCTTCCATGATCACAACACAATGATACTTGCCAAAGATAACCATATCAAGATCACAAAGCACTGAGACTGACATGAGGTTGAATCCCAAGGACTCGACAAGCATGATCTTGTCCATGTGTCGATCCTTTGAGATCGCAACCTTACCTAGACCCAATACCTTGCTTTTTTTTCCTTTGTCGGCACAGGTGATATGCTTCAGATGCTGAAAGTGCGTTATATCGACTAGAGGGGGGTGAATAGGCGATTTTTAGAGAATTTTACAAATTCTTCACTGAGGAATTTGCTGGTGAGGAAATTCCTTAGTGAAGAAATACATGCAGCGGAATAAGTACTCAGAAGTAAGCATAACAGATTACAAGCATAGTCATCATGATGAAATGAAGACAATCACAGAGTACGTAAAGCGTAATCACAGGATAACACAAGATGAAGACAAACAGATCAAGAAATTGAACTGAGGAAATTGAGAAAGTCTTCACCAAAGTCTTCAAACACAGATATGAACAAACACTCAACACAAGAATGAGGAAATGAAAGGGTTGAGGAAATAGAACCAGTTAGGTTGGTGAAGACAATGATTTGGTAGACCAGTTCCAACTGCTGTCTCGGCTTGTACGTCTGGTTGGAGCGGCCGAGTATTTAAACTCGAGGACACGCAGTCCGGACACCTACCACCGAGCACGCAGCTCAGACACCAAGTCCTCACCGTGTTCTCCTTGAACTAAGGTCACACAGACCTCGCCCAATCACTCGTGGTAAGTCTTCAGCGACTTCCAAACCTTCACATACTTGGTCACTCGGCGATCCACAATTCCTCTTGATGTTTCTAGACCGTGACGCCTAACCGTCTGGAAGAAGCACAGTCTTCAAAGGTAAAAGCGCCGGATCCACGCAGGATCAATTTCTTGATGATGCTCAATCACTTTGGGTTTGTAGGGTTTGGTTTTGGGATTTTCCTCACTTGATGATTTTCGCCAAAGTCCTCAGAGGATGGGTTGCTCTCAAATGACAAGTGTCAAGTTCTCTCAGAGCAGCCAACCAACTAGTGGTTGTAGGGGGCGGCTATTTATAGCCTAGGGAGCAGCCCGACATGATAAGACATAAATGCCCTTCAATGATATGACCGTTAGGTGGATAAGATATTTTGGGACAGGTGCCAAGAAGACAAAGAACGGTCGGAAATTTGAACATCAAATTCCTCGGGGCTATCATGTTCTCTCACTGTAGGCAATTTTGCATGGCGAATTCCTAACTCCTCGCCGTAACAAATTCTCAATGACTGTAAGAGCTTCGCTCTCATCATTGAAGAAATTGATGAACTATATGAGATTTCCAAAAGCTTCACTCAAGGGATTGGTAGGTGTAGGATTTTGAGTTGAGCATCACATGGAAATTTTTCCTTAGTATTTCTCGACCCCCTTTAACAAAGACGGTGTTTCCTATGACTCAAGAAAGAGAAAATGAAACTACGAAAACAAAAGTCTTCACGCTTCATGTTCCTCAAATGAATACCAAGTCTTCAAGGTCACACCAATTTCTTCACTTTCAAAGTCTTCGTAAAGTCTTCGTAATATCAAATTCTTCATTGAAGAACTTCATTTTAGGGTCGACTTTCACCAGTAAATATCAAACTCCTAATAGACTTATAGTCCTGTGTACACTCACAAACGATTAGTTACTTAACCTATAAGTCTTCAATACACCAAAATCACTAAGGGCACTAGATGCACTTACAATCTCCCCTTTTGGTGATTGATGACAATATAAGTTAGGTTTTCAACGGGATAAACATATGAAGTGTAAATATCGATAATGAGGATTTGATTGCAAGATATAGAAGAACTCCCCTCAAGATGTGCATAGTGAGGAATTTGCTTTTGAGGCAATGCACATTTGAAGAATTGAATCATGGAGATCTCCCCTATATCTTGTAATTCATACACGATTTAACATATAATATGAAGAATTTGAAATGCATGATGAAATATGGTGCTTGATGTTATGCAATGTAACGCATCAAGAGTATCAGAGCCCAAATCGATTTGCTATGAAGATTTTCAACGAGCTCATGAGGATCAGAGCATAACAAATATCAAAACTACTGTAGTCAGAGCATAGAGCAAAAGCATAATGCATCAAAAGTATCAAAGCACCATCGGGTTTAAGATTACAACTCGATCCAATAAAAGGTTTCATAAGAACGAGAGTTGTAACTTAATAAAATGTTGTATATAGACAAAAACTAGACCCGCTTGAAGACTAACTCAAATTTCTCCCCCTTTGTCATCAAATGACCAAAAGGATCGAAACCGAGGACTAACGCCTTGAAGAATTTCAAGTTGAAGACGGAGCGCCAAAGATTGGTGGGGTCGGTTGTCGAAGTAGGACCAGCAGCAAGTGTCTTCCAAATCTTCATTTTCATCGTTGTCGCGAGATGAAGAATAGGAGCTGGCCACTAAGGAAGGAACTTTGACTTTCTTGAATTTCTTCGGAGGAGGTGCGACCAGTCAAATTCTTCCTTGAGTCCCATTGATTGCGTTCTTCTTCATTGTAGACATGTGAAAGAACAGCCCAAAGCGCTTGAAGGTTTCATGAAGATAGTAGTGGTTTTTCTTCACCGCATTGTGTGTTGAGGTCAAATTGTAAAGTAGAGTACCAAACCGACGCTTGACCCACTTATGATTGCGATCAACCTTCCGATGAAGACCGAGGAGTAACTCACGATCACCATCACCCCGGTGCAGAGCTTGAGGACTTTGCTTGACCGAGGTATTTGTCTTTGAGTCATGTGTGGCGAGTCATCATTGGTGGAGTAGGATGTGCTTTGCTAAACTTTCCATCCAATGGACTAATGCCTTCATCTATCACAGCAGCAAGAGCCTTGCCCTTTTCATCACCGAGGTAATTGTCCGCTTGAGGACTTCGATCGGGGCAGGTAGCTGCGGTGGTTCAAAGTATCGCCTTTGTAATTCAAAGGAAGATCTTGACCGATGAATCTCATAATCCAAGGTGCATAAGGCTTCAGCTCAAAAGGTGACATGGCAATGTTAGCCAGAGTCCTCATGAAGAAATCATGGAAATTGACGGGAACGCCATGGATGATGTTGAAAAGCATATTCTTCATGATGACAACGACTTCTTCATCGTTCGAGTCGTGACCTTTGATAGGACTCATAGTCTTCATCAGAATCCGATAGACTGTTCGGGGCACATATAATAATTCCTTGACAAGGAATTTGGTCCTTGGGGCTTGCCTGGGCTTCAAAGGCTTCATCAGCACTTGCATATAGTGATTTGAAAGTTCCTTTTCTTGATAGATGCGACGGCACCATCAATCGGAGGATCGAGTGGGAGGGCACGAAGCAATTCACTTGTCGGTGCCTTGTAGTGAGTGTTTTCGGTCATCCAATCCAAGACCCATGAAGTTACATCTTCGCGCCTCCGGTGATGTGCAGGGTTGCATAGAATCAAGAATTAGCTCTTCGCTCCATCCACGTATATCGCAGAAGTTTAGAAGTCTGCGCCGTGAAGAACACCGAGGACTGGCTCAAAGCTCCGGCAAATACTCCATATCCACATGAGGAATATGAGCATGATCAAGATTTTGTCCTTGTTGAAAAGCACCGAGGAATAGAAGTTGGCTTACTGGCAGTCCGTAAACGCCTCTTCCTAATGCGAGCGTAATCATAAGGATTATATTCATGAAGAACACATGCTCGGCAAAGAAATCTTCAGCCTTGAACTTTTGTTTGGTTGAGAACGGATTCTTTTGCTTTGGCAGAGGGGTGTCGCCAGTTGCATCACCACCTCAGAATCACAAGTTCAGTTCTTCACCGAGGAATTTCTTGTTCCTCAATAGGTGCGTCCGAGGATTAGCAAGAAGAAGAGTTTCATCAAGACTAGCGGCTGGAATTTCTTCATGCACGTAATCAAGTGGGTTGATTTTCTTCAAAGTCCATTTGGACTATTTGTGCAGGGAGTGAGGAACTTGTTGGAGCGGGTGAAGAGAGGAGTATTGGGATGCTGACTTTCCCAAAAGTCATCATTTATCACCGGAGTGGTGCATCCAATATCCACATCTTCATTTTCAATTTCCTCAGTACCAGCTTGAGGAATTTCATGGTCGATGAGGAAATAACGGGGTTGAAGGGTTGCTTCCACTTCAATTTCTTCATCAATTTTCTCTGATGAAGCAGCAGATTGATGTTCTTCATCAGATCCGATTGGGATCTCATATTCTTCTCCAAAAGGAACGACTTCCTTTGATGGTATGGAGGTAATTGGAACAACATCAATTGGGTTTTCAAATGAGCTGGTCATTGGCTTCATTTTCTTCACACCAAGAATCGACGGTGATGCTTTCCTTTTCTTCACAGCAGCTCGCTCAAGAGCCTTGGTTTTCTTCACATCGAAGCGGATGGAAGAATTGGAGTTGGAGTTGGCGCAGAGGAGCCGAGGAATTTGGTGCAATTTCTTCAGAGCAATCGATGCAGTTCCCTGTCTTGAACAATTTCTTCAGCGCACCACTAGTGGGTGCCTGGCAGTTTCTTCAATGGTGGAATGGGATCATCAGCCTCGAATCAACATTTTCTTCAGCAGCCGAAAGAGGATTCAGCCCGAGGATTTTCATGTTGCATTGGGACAGCAATAATGTGTGAATTTCTTCGTCAGTTGATTTAATCTGGTCTTGACTCCTTGCCGCCAAAGATAGTGGGTATCAAAATTTTGCCGAGGTTTTGAATTTCAGTTTGACTTGAGAAGTTCCTCGTGTCATCTTGACAACGTTTTCTTCAGAACTTCTCCTTCTGTATTGAGCCTTTTGATTTCCCTCGCCTTCTCAAACTTCCATTTTTCTTCAGCGATGAAGTGAGTCACGCATGATTTTGACCAGTGTCAAATGAAGATCAGCGAGAGGGTATTGGGATCATTGTGCCGTAGATCAATAAAGTCGAGGACTTTCTTCGATCCAATAGCGATGGCACAGATGTACCTTTGGCTCTAGCGGCCCTAACTTGGCGGTCTCGATGATTTCTTCAAGTTCTTCATCGATGCCTCATCATCGATGGCACGTGGACTACAAGCTGTTTCTTCCTTGGCTAGGCCGAGGACCACGCCTAGTTGTTGCTTTTGTCTTCAGCAGAGTCGGGCCGATGAAGAATTGGGGCAGCCGAGGAACTTGCAGAGATGCTCGAGGCAATTGAGAAACCAGCAGTCCTTTGACAAGTAGCTAGGTGCACAGAACCGAGGGTTTGGACGGAGCAGTTGAGGACTTTGGTGGAGCAGCAGAAGGTGAGGAATTTGCTTGGAGGGTGTCTTTCAAGAACTTGGCCGTGAGGGCACAGATGATGAAGCACTTGGCTTATGCGCAGGCTTCTTTTGCATTGATTTCTCGGTTTGACCGAGACCTCAAGGGCGAGAGCAGCAGCAGAATCCTCATTGAATTTCTTCACCGCCGCCTTTGCTTGCTTTGCCAATTTTGCTTGGCGCTTAGCCCATTCATCGTGAAAGTCCTCACGCGCTTGATGCTAGTGGGATCAGCTATTTGGCCAGTGCCAAAGGAGCTCTTGGGCATGGAGGATTCAAAGCTAATTTCTTCATGTACTTAGGAGTTACATATCTGTATTCCTTCCATTCCCGTGCCCATCTCCGCTCAATCTTCCGAATACGCACCTTGCGTTGATTTTTGCTTTCTTCATCCGGAGTGCAATAGTCAGCATATATTTCCTCGTGGATTTCAAACGCTGTCATAACCTCAGGTTTCTTTCCTCCCTTCTGCTTCTTACCATCCGCCATTTTCTTGTGTGAGGAAATTGAACAATTGAGTTCTCTCAAGAAGTGTGCAGTTTTTCTTCGAGGAATGCTGCAAATGAGTTAAGTTGATGAGAACCTAGGGATTCAGCAGCGGACATTTGTACTGTGAACAGAGTATAGGTGCGAGGAATTTGAAGAGGTCATATGCGTTCTCGTAAGGTTTTTCAAAAGAACAAGTTTGAGGATTTTGACCAGATGAGTTTTGAAGAATTTCACTAAGCGTTTTTGTCTTAGGTTCCAGAGTTGTATAGATCGAGGATCCACACAATTGAGGAATCTTGAAGAAAATCATTGCTTAGAGAAACGAATCAAGAGATTTGAGGTGTTCATATGTGTGAGGAATTTGAAGAATAAACACCTTTGAAGAATTTGAAGAAGATTTGAGAATCAAAGCGAGTAATAAAAGTAACTTTTAATTTACTCAAGTGAAGAACACGATTTAACTGAGATGAACAGTTGGGAAGTTCGTCTGCTCAGATCTTCCCCGCCCTAACTTGGCAGAGGAAATCAGCTACGGCGACGGCGGAGTGAAGATTTTCCACGGTCGGCGCGAGTACGCCGGCGAAGAGGTCAAGGCAAGGAAGCTTTTCCTCACCGGCGATTTATGGAGAAGCGGCGGCGCTTAGGGTTTCGAGGAGCTCGAGCGGAGAGAGAGGTCGAGCGAAGTAAAAGAGTGAGGAAGGGAGAGAGGGTATTTATAGACACGGTGAAAACGGATCGTCCAAGATTTAGGACTAACGTGCCTCGACCGCTTCCTTCTCACGACATGTGTCACACACGCATCGTAGTGGAGATCGTAAAGCATCGTGGGTGAATATAATAATGCATCGTGGGATGCGGAACGGTTTGAGCGGTAAAATGAAGGTTTGAATAAGATTTGTTTTAAAGTTCCGCTGTAATTTCTTCACCTGTCAAGGACACAAGGAAGAATTTGAACGAAGTTTCAAAGTAGAACGCACATGAAGAATTTGTGAATAGATTGGGTTGAGTATAGCATAGAGGGAAAGGGTCCGATCACATTCACTTAGCGTAAAAAGCGACTTGAAGAAATAGCCATAAGTGAATGTCTGAGAGGACATAAACCCATATATATATATATAACCAATGAAGAAAGACGACGGAAACAGTGAAGATTTTGCAAAGTTGAAGAATTTGAAAACTCAAGAATTTCAAAACCGAGGAAAACTCAAATTGAAGATTTTCAACTTTGGTGGTGGCGTGACTCCACCAGATAAGAATGATGATTTCAGACACCACGCATAATTGTCGAGGGTTCTCGAGAATCAAATTCTTCATTAATTTCTTCACACTAAGAGTGTTATTCTTCATTGATTGAAGAAAACGCTTCTTCATGTGTTGCACATCTAAGTCATCAATTTTGCATAAGTGTTAGGATGTGTGTCCTTTTCAAAGAACATTCAAGATTCTAAGATATTTAGCTCACACCGCAACTTGCTAAATCTCTTCTCATCCAAGGGCTTAGTGAAGATATCAGCTAGCTGTTCTTCGCCTTCACGTGCTCGATGGAGATGTCGCCTTCAACACATGATCACGAAGAAAATGATGACGAATTTGAATGTGCTTTGTCTTCGAAAGTGCTGAATGGTTGTGAGCAATCTTGATGGCACTCTCATTGTCACAATAGAGAGGCACATTCTTCACGTTGATGCCGTAGTCCTTGAGGGTTTGCTTCATCCATAGTAATTGAGCACAACACGAGCCAGCAGCAATGTATTCAGCTTCCAAGAAGGACAAGTGATACGCAGTTCTGCTTTCTTCGAGGACCAATGCACCAAAGATCGTCCGAGGAAATGACAAGTACCAGATGTTGACTTGCGATCCACACGATCACCAAAGATAGTCGAGTCGAATATCCAATGAGATCAAAAGTAGAGCCCTTGGGGTACCATAATCCTAGTGTTGGTGTGTGAGCTAGATATCAAGAATATGCTTCACAGCCTTATGGTGTGATTCCTTCGTGTAGCTTGAAATCGGGCACACATGCAAACACTAAGCATTATATCCGCCTAGATGCACATAAGTACAATAAAGAACCAATCATGGAGCGGTATACCTTGTGATCAAGTCAATACCATTTTCATCGCTGCATAGATGGCCATTTGTGGGCATAGGAATTTTGACACCTTTGCAATCTTGCATGCGAATTTCTTCGTGACATCTTTGAGGTATTTCTCCGAGATATGAATATGCCATTGTGTTGTTGATTAATTTGAAGACCTAAGAAGAATTTCAACTCTCCCATCATAGACATTTGATATTCTTCACTCATCATATAGGCAAATTCATCACTATAACGTTGGTCAAGACAGCCAAAGATAATATCATCAACATATATTTGGCACACAAACAGTTCACCATCATAAGATTTAGTAAAGAGAGTAGGGTCGAGTGAACTGGTGTGAAGCCATTCTTCACGAAGAATTCCTTCAATGTATCATACCACGCCCGAGGGGCTTGCTTGAGGCCATAGAGGGCCTTATTTAGTCTCAAGACTTTGTCGATTCTTTGGATCTTCAAAACCGGGGTTGAGCAACATATACTTCTTCCTCAAGCTTACCATTGAGGAATGCACTTTTCACATCCATTTGATATAAAGTGATATTGTGATGGTTAGCATAGGCTAGTAATATGCGAATAGACTCAAGTCTAGCGACAGTGCAAAAGTTTCATCAAATCAATTCCTTCAACTGTGTGTAGCCTTGAGCTACTAGTCGTGCCTTATTCCTCACCACAAGACCATTTTCATCTTGCTTGTTGCGGTAGATCCACTTTGTGCCAATGATATTATGCTTGCGAGGATCTGGACGCTTGACCAGTTCCCACACGTTGTTGAGCTCGAATCGATGTAATTCTTCTTGCATGGCCTGAATCCACTCCGCTCCGTAAATGCTTCATCTACCTTAGTGGGCTCGTGATAGAGACAAAAGCATAGTGCCCACAAAAGTTAGATAAATGTGAAGCTTTTGAGCGAGTGAGAGGACTCGGCGCTTCAATGTCATCGATGATCTTGTCAACTTGTACTTCTTTTGCAACGCGAGGATGAGCTGGTTGTCTTCGAGGAATTTGATCATTTTCCTCAAAGACCATTTTCTTCAAAGATTATCTTCAGTGCATCACCGACGCTCTTCGCAGACAGAATGAATTCTTCAGCAGTTTCTTCAAGAGGAATGACATCCTCGCTGCCTTGAACCTGATGGAATCCTCAGTGCTGGTTCGCCTAACACGTAGGTAGGTGCTCTTTGCAGCCATTAGTTTCATCGAACCGCACATCTACAAGGTCAACAATCTTGTGAAGTGCGATGTTGAAGACTCAGAGGTGTGCGAGTCCTTTCCGTAACCAAGCATAAAACCTTCATGTGCTTTCGTGCAAATTTAGAGTTGTGATGAGGATCTCTAATCCAGCATTTAGCAATCAAGACTTTGAAATAACTTACATTAGGTTTCTTGTCGTGAGGAGTTCATAGGCGTCTTCTTGAAGAATTTAGAAGATATACTGTTGATGATGTGGCACGCAGTGTCAATTGCTTCAATCCGTAAACGACTAGGCGCTTTTGTATTCATCAAGCATAGTGCGGCCATCTCAACAAGAGTTCTGTTCTTGCGCCCACGACGCCATTTTGCCGAGGAGTATAGGGAGCAGATAACTCATGAGTAATACCAAGTTCATCAAGATAGTCATCAAGACCGAATTCTTGAACTCAGTTCCATTGTCACTCCCGACGTGCTTGATCTTCACACCAAAGTTGGTTGAAGCCCTCGAGGAAAATCGCTTGAAGATTTCCGCACTTGATTTTTGTAAGTAACAATGTGTACCCATGTGTAACGAGAGTAATCATCAACAATAACAAAGCCATATAGTGATGCTTCATTAACGATGTGAGTAATGATTGGGACCAAAGAGGTCCATGTGAAGCAATTCAAGGACGAGTAGTGGTCATGATAGTCTTCACTGGATGCTTGGCCTTGGTCATTTTTCCAGCTTCACAGTTCAGATAAGTGATCCTTGAGGAATTTGACATTCTCAATGCCAATGACATGCTTCTTCTTCGCAAGCGCAGTAAATTCCTCATGCCCGCATGACCAAGTCATCGATGCCATAGCCAGCCTTCAAGCTTTTGCAAGTAGGCACACGGCTGGTTGTGGTCCCTGAGAGAAGTCAACAATATACAAGTCTCCTCTCCTAAAGCCTTCAAGACTTTGGAATTGTCAGCTTCCATAATCACAACACAACGATATTTGCCAAAGATAACAACCATATCAAGATCACAAAGCATTGAGACCGACATGAGGTTATATCCTAAAGACTCAACAAGCATGACTTTGTCCATGTGCATGTCCTTAGAGATAGCAACCTTACCAAGTCCCAATACCGACTTTTGCCTTTGTCAAGAAAGATGATATGTTTCAGATGTGACGGTGATAAGGTAGCATCCATCAATAGATTCTTGTCACCACCATGTGATTTGTACATCCACTATCGAGAACCCACTCTGGTTTTGGGTTGATCATCCGCAGATGAATTAGTATAACTTACGATCTCATATACTTCATCGCTGAAGAATATGATATCAAGTTCATCGATGAATTTCATCACCAAGATTCAGATAAGCAAGATGAGGACGGTGAAATGAAAGTTCATTTCATCATGATTAGCTCAAGGCCCTTTCGTGCATTTTGTCGTTCCCAAAGAAATTCTTCAGACGTTAGGCACATCTCGAGACCTGACCGCAGAAGAGATTAGTTCTTTTCTTCACCACCCACATCTCAAGGGGTGGCAAAGAGTTCATCACTCATGAAAGCACCATATGAGAATGGTGGCATAGAGGCCAAACCATTTTGTTTCACATAAGAGGGGTTAGGTAAGCATATGAATAAGCAGAGAAATTCTTCGAGGACTTATGAACATATTGGTTTGAAGAATAATGCACATATTCATAGCCCTTAGCTCTACCTCGTAAACAGAGTTGTTAGCACGATGATAATCATATGAGGACTTTGATCCTTTTGAGGAATTTGATCCACGTGAGGAATTTGGTCCGTATGAGGACTTGGATCCATATGAAGAATTTGGTCCATATGAAGAATTTGATCCGGGGTTCCTATTCTTCACTGTGTGGTGTCATGAGGACATTCACCAAGATTTTCAAGACACCGCTTGGGAACCCAGATTTTCTTCATAGGGGAACCGCTCTGCAGCTTAGTGCCAACATATCTAGCAAATACTTCACCATTCTGATTTTTGAACAGTTTATAGTTTGAGTCAAATGACTCATCGCCAGAATGAGGAAATTCACATGTAAAACCAGATAAGTTGATGGATCAATGGAGGTCCCTTTGCAGCAACCCATGAGGTTTTGGGATACCGCTCAAAGCTTCCAAAGATGCTCCATCAAGATTGAGTTTCCTCTCAAAGGCAATACCTCTTTCCTAGGGTTCCTGTTGAGGATCTGCTTTTAAGCACATCACAAAGAGTCTGATGCCCTTTGAGGCTTTTGTACATGCCTGTCATGTACAATTCCTTCAGCCCCTGCATCGTCAAGGATACTAGCAATGTCCTCGATGAGGAATTAGTGATAGCAGAGGCAGGTGAAGAATTTGTAACATTGAAGCATTTGAACATTCAGTGAAGAATTAGCGATTCACGCTCAATGCACTTTAAGCATGGAGGAACAAATTCTTCTTGAGAAGCGCTGATTTGTTGAGCAAGTAATGAATCGCGCTCCTTCAAGATCTTCATAACTCGCCTTAGCTTCTCAAGATCTTGCTTTTGAAGAAATTCATAAGAAAGTTTTCATGATCGATAAGAGAGTGTTATGATGACCTTGAAGGTTGTCAAGCCTAGATCAACTCTCTCAAGATTTTCATCCGTGGCTTGAGTGCGATCCATTTCTTCACCTAACATATCATCACTCTTATCTAGCATGTTTTGAACCTTTTCAAAAGCCCTTTGTTGTTTTATAGCAATCTTAGCAAGTTTAGAGTAGCTGGGCTTGAGATCCTCATCGATTCATTTTCACTAGATTCAGAGGGGTGAAATTGAGTACCTTAGCACCTTTTGCCATGAAGCAATAGGTGGGAGCGAGTCATCATTTTCCTCATCAGTTTTGTCTGAGTCAGCTTTCTTCAGTTGTTGAAGATGGACTTGCTAACATAAGCGAGAGCAAGAGCCGACTAGCCACACCAGATTCGGATTCTTCGACTCCTCCTCTTCCTCATTTTCCTCGATTCAGCTTCGAGTCCATTTCTTGCCAATGAATGCCCGAGCCTTTTTGGAGCTGCTCTTCTTGTGAGAAGAAGGTTTTGAGGATTTTGATGATGAAGATTTTGATGATTTCTTCTTTTCTTCAAGTCATCGTAATCGTAATCCTTGTGCTTCTTCTTTCTTAATTCCTTTTTCCACCGAGGACAATCTTGGATATAGTGACCAGGTTTCTTGCATTTGTGGCAAAGTCTTCTTATAGTCACTAGATGAGGAATCACCGCTTCTTGAGGATTTTCCAAAGCGACCACGCCTTGTGAATTTCTGAATTTCTTCACGAGCAAGTGCTAGCTCCTCGCCAAATTCTTCAGATCTCCAAGGCTACTACCGAGTCTTCACTCTCGATTCGAGACACGCCTTGGCCTTCGTGGCACGTGTTTTTCCATAGCCGTAACCATAGAGATCTCTTTCAAAGAAGTCGAACTCGTGAGTATTTAGCCTTCGAGGATATCGCAGGATCAAGAGACTTGTAATCAGCTCGTTCTTGTATC